>CP135557.1:3170312-3249366 GCA_032402905.1 Khaya senegalensis | reverse complement strand
AAATATTCAAAAGTTTTTATTATTCACAAATAAAAACTTTAATATTAAAATTATAAAGCTCAACCTTTGGGGAACCATAGTGTCTACTCTAGGATACAAATAACAATGATTTTAGACGGAGGGCATACTCCCCGTAATAAATCGTAAATTGAAGAACATTACAGAGACAATAAAACAAGAATGCGAATCTCTTGACAAAGCCCTAAAATTGATTCATAACAAGTGAGAAATGCTAAGCCTAGCCTCGGAGATTTTAATTCGGAGTGATGGTCAAAGCCCTTCATCATCCTTATATTCCCATAAGATCACCATAATTGCGCATCAGAAAAACTGATCCCGCAAACAACCCAGCGGCACGCAGCAGTTTCTACAAGAAAGGGCAAAACCATGAAACCACGCTTCCTTACCGGAAGAGAATTTTCGTTTGACATTGCAGATGAAACAGTATATTGAGAAGTAATAATATTTCACTGCTTCTTGAGAAAATAACATTTAAATAGTTCAAACACATCTAATTCAGGGTAAGCCAAAACAATAGTACCTTCACATCAAGCTCTCTAATTTGTAATTTACTAATGTTCCCACCAACAGGCTTATTCACAAACTGAAAAGTGAGTGCATCAGAAAAGATTATTTGAAGATCACCTGCTTTATCTCCAGTCCTAACAAATCCTAGACAAGCAACTTACTGTCTTCAAAACTTAGGCGTGCTTATGCGCTTGCCATCCACCCAAAAACTAGTTTGTTAGGTGATGCTACCTATCCATCCTTATAACCTAATACCAACAGTTGTTCTATACTATGTGGGATTGTGACACTTTGTAGGTGTTTGGGAAACTCCAGAACATTTGACTCTGAATTTACTCAGTCTGGTAACAAATTTTTCTATTAATTTTAACTAGGTTCTGACATTCTCTTCAAAAAAAGTATTAAACAATCAAAGAATATACTGCAGTAACCACTATGAGTTTTTATTATCTTATCTAACTAAATCCACTGAAAGTTGTAACTGTTAAAGTTAGTACATGAATGGAAGAAGCTCTGGCCATTGCATCAACCATACACAGTCGATAACCCTTAAGCTGTTCCACATCTTATACGTCAGAAGGAAATTAATGTTAAATGTGAAAGCTCACATCTAGAGAATTCAAAGCTTACTCTGAGGAAAACTATAAGAAAGGAAAAGAAGAAGAAAAAAGGGTTAAACTCACAAAATTTGGTAAAATGGGATGCACAGTTGACAGGGTGGTAGAGTCGTGGAAACAGCTGTTTCTTCAAGAATTGATCAAAATTTTGTGAGTTGGACTTTATTAACCTCAATATCTATTTGATTATGGAAAAACTTCCCTATATTCCAATTCTTTTTAAAAATAGTACCTGGCAGACTGTTGTTACTTGAAAACTTTCCAGGTAACATTTCTTCCTTTTTCGGGTGTTACATTAACTAGTAGGATTAACATAAGAAATACCTCTGGAGAGAATCTAAAGAGGAAATCATGCAATCAACCCAGCATTATGCCTACTATCACCACCATAACCACCAGTGAGGGAATAAAACTGCTTCTTACATAAAATTACAGGTCAACCGCAAACACAAAGAAAGACTAAAATGGATTCTCAGAAACAATTCTCTTGACATCACATAACCATAAGATAAAATTCATCCATCAAAAAAACAATTACAATATCAATCCATCCATAGTCCACAAACTAAGGAGTTCATTATTTACCCAGTGAACAATGCCTGAAGTTAATCCACCACTTACCCTCCAGTCAATTAGATCAATGATGACGGAGGCAACAAAACAAACATTAAGGATGTGCAGATTTATTGGGACTCAAGCAAAGAGAAATTCAAGACTATTTTTTAACAAAAAAAAAAAATCCTTCTCATACCTTATACAATCTGCAGTGAAAACCATTATTTAGATAATTTTTTTTTTTACAAAACAGCTTTCTGCTGTTTGAACCAAGAATTTGATTACAAACATTATAATGGAATTTGAATCTCAACTATTTTTATTTTATTTTTTATATTCACTTCTATTATTCATCACAGAAATCGAAAACAAATCATAAAACTGTATAACTAAGAAGCCAACAATCCCACAAAACTCAACGTGTAAGAAACTAATGAATTCGAAACATAATAATAATAATAATAATAATAAAAAACAGAGCTATAATTTGTGAAAGAAAGAAAAATCAAAGAGAGAAATCAGACCACGTTAAGGGCCCATTTCTCCTCGTCGTGAACCTGAAAGTGCCAGAAAGATTTTAGCTTCTCAATCGAAATCACAGAGTCTGCCATCGATGATGCACCGGGAGAGTTCTCTTTTAGAGCTAGGGTTTTGGGTTTAGGCAGACGTGATTGTGAATGTGAGAGGCACAGAGTACAATGGGCTCGATACTTAAATTACTAAAGTGACCTTCTCATGCTCCAACTGTGAAGATATGTGCTCGGTCTGATCTCCGGGTAAATATGTAATACGAAAGGATACAAGTCTTTTTATTATTTTATTATTTTATAATCCCTTATGTATGTATGTATGTACACAAAGATACCAATTAAGCTTATAAGTTATTAGTATTACTTATCTTAATTTTCTAAATTAAAAGTTTTAGAATATTATTTATTTAATTATTTATGAAAATAATAAATTAAATAAATCCTACAAGTGATAAAAATTGAGACGTTTAGTAAGAATATTTTAAAAATTAAAAAGAATATAAATTTATGTGTATTTTGGAATGAAATTATTAAATTTGCAATATATGCAAAAGCAATAAAATTAATTGATAAATATTAATAACTATCAAGTAAAAATAAATATTTAATTAATAATTTTATGTGTTGATGTTTAAAAATCAAATCAATTAAAATTTCAAATATACACTTAAATTATAAATATGAAATATATTTGAATTCGTGTTTGAAATGATAGAAAAATTGAAGGATTTGCCCTCCATTATTCCTGCCAAAAAGAACATATTACATGTAGTTTTTTGAGGGTGGGTTTGAAATCAAATCATCTTCAATTTGTTATAATATTAACTTGCTGCATCTGTACAAATTGCAGAACTCAAATTCAATTGTGTTCCATCTAGGGGAGCCAGGTCCAAGGAATACGTCACTGGCAAGCAGCTCTCCAGTCAAGTTACTAGCAAGAGTGGAGCAACTCAAACTTCTGTCTAAAGCTGAGAAAGCTTGCCTCCTATCTGCTGCGGAGAAGTTCGGCCTGTCTTTGTCAACCATTGAGAAACTGGGTTTGCTGTCAAAGGCTGAAGAATTTGGAGTTCTTTCGGCAGCTACAGACCCGGCACCGCTGAATCTCGGCTTGGGGTTGCTGCTTTTACGTCCCCCTTGGTTTATTTTGTGCCTGAAGATTATCCTTGGGAAGTTGCATTGCAAGTTGCCGTTGCTCTTGTTTCTGTGGTTGGTGGGTCTGCAGCTTTTGCTGCTTCAACTTTGGTTTCAAATTTGCAGAAATCCAACTGACTTACCAAACCAAACTTCCTCTGGGATCAAATAATTTATTATGCTCGTGGGATTTGTTGACTTCAACGTCAATTAGTTGTATCATTGTTGGGTCAACACTGTTCTACAGGTAGATGCATCTCCCGCATCTTTCATAGAATTGAATCCAATAAAGCAACAAACAACGACGAAGCAAAAATAGATTGCATTACGGGAAAAACTGAAGAATCCGGAAGAAATGAATCAAATGTGCTGCACTCAATGAACTAAGCTATTGCAGCGAAGTTTTGTGTTAACGTGTTGAAGGAATAACAAAAAAGGAGAACGAGATTAAAATACAGATAATTTTATAAAAGAATACACATGATTGCACCAAAAGACCCTTACATGTTATGCAAGCTTTAATGAAATTCCCCATTAAAACGAAACCTGCAAGAATCTTCTCATTTGCAGTTGCAACTATAAAAATCAAAATATGACTTTTCTAGCATCCTCGAATCCCTCATTTTTGTACTGTCAAAAGATTATTTGGACTGTTCAATCAGTACCAGAATTACGATTCACCCCGCTGCTTTGATGACCACCTCTTCTATTTCCGTTCTGATTTGCTCGTCCCTCTCCATTACGTCCACTAGAACCTTTTGGTCGCCCAGAAAACTCACTTTGACTTCTGAATTCAATTCTGCCATAACTCCGGCCACCTCCAAAGTTGCCACGATTCTTGAAACTATCACTGCAGAACCCAACTCTTCCTGAAGAAAACCTACCTCTTCCACTGCTGCCAACTGCAAAAACCAGCAAAAATCATCAGTTCTTTCACAATTACAATACTGCAGCAATGATAAACTTGGATAGAAATAATTACAAAAACTGAAAACAACAATTCCACTTTCAACTAACCTCGAGAGTTTGCTCTCTTTGCCTCAACATCAGCTTGGCGATCCCCAATTATTACAGGAGAAGCCTGAAATTTTAATTTTGAAACTACATCACATCAAAAAGTCCAACAAACTAAAAAAATAGCAGGCAGGATGAAGTGTTACACTACCAACCCAAACTCCACATGGCAATTGAAACCCGACACTTCAATCAACAGTTGACCACATAAACAGGAAAACAACAAGGACCTATATATTAAGTATAGCACTCTTTTGCCCTTATCTATTGCCACCAAAAACCCTTGGTACCATGCCATATGCCACGTCACTGAGCACCTTTAAGAATCATACAAGAAAAATGATCCAAACTTGACCACATATAACCAAATGTTAAATCATATATGCAATCAAAGGCAACTGGCAAAACCTAGTAACAAGACAATAGTAGAAATAAAGTTCAATAAAACGTTCGATAGCTCGAGGGTATAATGAGCCAGCTCAAAAAGATAACAAGATCACTAAGTTGACATTATAATGTCAGAACTCTAAGTTCTTGAAGGAAGGAGAAATCAACATAGCTGGTCGTGAGTAGGGCCATGTACGACCTAAAACTGATGAAATTTGGCATAGATGTGTGGCAATATGTATGAATCATTTTATGTCCAATTGTCCGTCTGGGCAAAATCCTTTTTCAGGTGTGAACAATATGGTTGTATTCACAGCCTCTCTATTAAGGCCTGCTAAGGAACTCCCTGATACAGAATAGAATCAAAAATATATTCAATTCTGATCTGGTTGAAGCTGCATCTGCAAGAATAGAAAGCCTAGCACAGATCCAACGTCTTCACAATCTGATCAGGCTTATGATTGGTAACAAACAAGAAACAAATGGGAACCAATTAGAATCAGAGCCAAATTCAGTAGGTGGATGAGTCTGGGTCCCAAATTAACCCAATAAACGAGTCATAAATTGATAACAGAGGGAACTGAAACCTAAATCCTTACAGAGCCATTATCTTCTTTGATCAGTGAAATGCACGTAACTAACTCAAACAACTAAGAATATTGGTCAACATAACTGATTTACTTCTTTATACAGATTGAAACCATAGGGCACACCATTCACAAAAAATACAATTTTTAAAATTCCTAAAAACAACCAGCTAATTCAATTGATTTCAGCTACTTATTTAATCTAATTCTGCAATTCCCAAAATATTGTACTAAAAAGAACCTGGACTAATACAAGCTATCCTATATTCACAATCAAACTATAGTCTACATAAATCAATACGCAATTTTCCTAAAACCACTTCCCAGAATATAGAATTGTAAAACCCTAAACTGGAATCAAATATTTACATAGAATAATACCCCTCATCCCAAGTAATTATCCCAAGTTTTCCATCTCATGTTATGTGGCATTTGTCAATTGAATGATGCAATAGTGGAATAAATTATTTTGAAAATTTTAAAAATTTATCATAAAATTGATGAATGCCACATCACTTGAGATGAAAATTTTAGAACCATTACTTGAGATGTGTAGTATTACTCATTTAATAACGTAACTCAATATATCCCTTAAAAATAGCTGCTGAAGAGAACCTGCCATATGAAAAAAAAGGGGTCATCTACAAAATTTAAATCAAGAAAAACAATAGAGAAAGTCATCAATTTGAATCTAGTAATTGTCTTGCTCAACACTAAAAGACATATCTTCTCAAAAGTAACCTAAAATCCATGTCTACATGACATCCATTTTGCCCCTTTTTTGATAGAAAACTAAATACAGAAAGATAAACAATCTAAATTTTTCTCTATCTGGGCAGTCATAAACTGTAAAATAGTCAACATCATAACCTTGCATTTTAAAATGGGACCTAGACAAGATGAAAAACGGTCAAATAGTTGTTTATCTCAAAGAACAATCCACAAGGCACAACCATAAGGAAGATTTAAAGTGAAACCAAGAACCTGAGTGGCAAAATGGAATTCCAATAAATCGGTAAAAAGGAAAGAACTCCACACAACATACTGGACATAGCAAATCACAGAGTTTCAATGACAGTTCCATCGGTGCAGTAAACATCAGACACAATTTCCAATAACAAGATAAGAAAGATCAGAGACAATACCTCAAGTGCACTCTGCACTGAACCTGGTGCCTCAAATGCAACAAAACCAAAACAATATCCTTGCTGCAGGAAAAAAATGTACAACCCATAAACACTACATTAAAGGATTCCATTTATGTTGAAATGCACAATATAATATCTAAAACAAACCTTGTTACTTCTGACTTGGATGCCATTTTTCTTAATGGACCCAAATATTTTAAATGCCTCCTCAAGTTGTGCAGTCGTTGCATTAAAAGGCAAATTCCGAACATATATGGAACAACCTTCAGCTGTAATGAGTCAAATTTGGAAGCATAAAAATAAACCATTAACACATCTTCAACATGAAATCCTAGATATGGGAAATGTAGATCCTACCAAATCCAAATTTCCTTCACACCATGAGTTTATTCCAATACACCATTTTTTTTTCCTCTTTGGTAGGAGGGGGGTGTTGCTAAGAAACAGAGAAATAGAGCACAAACGATTTTATTCACAATGAGTTCACATTCATTTCTCACTGCAACTATCCTAAAGTTTGTTCAGCAATCTTTCAATTTAAAGTTACACATGCATACCTTCCTCATTAACATGGCTACTTTCAGTCGTACTGTCACTACTGGGAGCAGAAGCCTCAGGTGCTGAAGCAGTTTTTGCTGTGCTAAGTGACTGCTGATCAGCATTTGCAGGTGCCAGCCCCACTTTACGAGTAGGGACATATGCTGGACTGGATATACTACTACCTTTCATCACTTTCACCTATATGAAAACCGAACAGTTTAGTAAGTGTCAAAAAGAGGTTTAACACCATGTATCCAGATAATTGCATAAGATTTAAAAAACAAAAAAAAAAATTAGTATTAAGCAATCAACTCACAATTGAAGCATATGATTTTTTCTCAGCAGCATCCTCCTGGGCCGCCGGAGCAGAATCTACATTTGTATGAATTTCATTCTGAACTGAATTAGTTGGGGGTTCAACAATCTCCTCTTCAACCATTGATCCTTCCTCCTTGTCAGAAGGATCACAAACTTCAGGACCATTATTGTCCCCTTCAATGGCAATTGCTCTGTCTGCCGCAAAAGGATCATGAATATGAGCAGACTCTGGAAACAAAGATAAAAGAAATTCTAAAATTCAAGTCTGAAGTTAATCTCAATATCACATCACGGGATATCACTTATGCAAACCTGGTGGGTGAGTCACTTCGGCTGTTGGAACACTTTCATTAATGTTATTAACTAACTCGGAGTTGTTCTGGAACGACTCATTCTCCTCAACGTATCTAAAGACATCATTAAAGACAAAATGGCCTTTGTCTTGCGGAGCTAGAAAGAACATTTGCGTGAATTTCTTTCTCACATTGTCCTTTCCAGTTAAATGTCCAGTCACTAGAACAATCACCCCTTTCCCATATGACTGCTGTGCATCTGCAGTTTTTATCTCTGCTGTGTAGTCTTCAAAATTCAAGGACAAAATCCTGTCATTGATTGCCTGCTCCAAGGTAAAAATAAAAAATAAAAGTTTTCAACTAATTTATGATACAACGAATGTCTAATTCATAATTTCAATTAAGTTAATCAACTTTGAAGAAAAAAATATTGGCACAAACAATTGAATAAATCTCAAGTAATCATTTTTGAATGGCCGCTCTATCAATCACTAGAATGCAGGTCCTCCATAGCCACCATTAAATTAAGCAGTCAGCAACTCACTTTAATAAATACACAGCAAGCACATATCAGTATCCAACAGCACACCAACAGTTAAAAGCAACAAATTGATAATCTACATATAAGTTTGTCAAAACAAAAACTTGTGGCAGATCCCACAATAATGTAGTTGACTTATGAAGCTCAAAAATTTCAGTTACTCATTACACATCAGAAAGATCATTTGCATTCAGGTCAAACAACTTGGTTTAGTCGTGCAGTGATTAAATAGATCAATTAGTATCAGAAGGATTCAACTAGCATCCAACAAATACTCCATTTAACTAGTGGAGCAGGATTATGCAAAGTTCACAGCAGCATCATACAGAAGACACCAAATTTACTGTGTTTCTTGATATCAAAATGTGCACTTGTGTATGCTGCAATGATCTTAATTCCTAATAAACTTACTTGCGCGGTTGTCACTGTTGTCATAGTACCATTCATGTCTGGACGGCTAAGCAAACTGGAATCCTGATAAAATTGGTGCACCAATTCTGGAGATTGGTGAAGAATATGGTAATATTGCTCCACAAAGGCATTGCCAACAACTTGAGCACTGGGAGCTGTACTGCCTTCTTCAGCTGCCATCTGCACATCAATTAAAGCCAACACATAAACAAAATAAATCTACAAACAAAAACATGTCAGTAAAGAAATAGGACAACAATTACTAACTAAAAAACTCATTCCACAAAGGAATAACAAGGTCCAATTTCTAAAATATTGATTAGAGAAAAGTTGCACCCATCAAATAAACTATAAACTAGAAAATGTTTCTAAGCACCAAAAAAATACAAATTAAAAAACCATGGCACAGCCACAACAGTCAACTAAATACATCAAAACAGAAGTTTTTCTTGTACACAAGCCAAACACCAATCTTAAAATAGTATGCAAAAGAAAAAAAATTATATATAGTAAAGAAGAAGCTCATTAGACTCTGTTTTGACTTCAGGGAAACTTCATATTTAAAACGTTTCTAAAGGTAAACCCATTCATGCCTGATCTGCACTCCAGAAAAACAAAACAGGGGCTCTCCAAATGTCATAATAGCACTGTAAAAAGTTAAAAAGCATCACAAGAGTACAACATAATATGCCAATTCCCAGTAAAGACAAACAGATTAAATCAGTTTTACAAGCCCAAAATACATAAAAACATTTAGAGGCAACAGAATCCATGAATAAAAACCGTCCCATCAAAGTTAAACTCAAATTCAGGTGAAACTAATAAAAGCAGCATTCACAAACAGTAAACACAAACACTAGTTAGCAGGATAATAAAGAAAATTAATCCAAAAAATTTAAAAAAAAAAACCTTTTGTAAGGCAACATTCCCAGAAACAAGGAGACCAGTGCGAAGACGAAAATCACACACTTAATTGTATGGAAGAACAAACTCTACTTTGATAAATAAAGAAAAATTAAAACCCGCAAAAACCCTAAAGCATATATAAAACAGGTATGCGAGCCAAAAATAAATAAAAGCAATAAAAAGGAAAAAAAACATTTTTGAGATGTGGGATTTGATCCGGATCGTTTAGATATGATAACATATAACAAGAAGTACAGATCAAATGAAACAAAAGAAACTAAAAAAGAAATCGAAGAAAATGAAAGAATAACTACCTGTTTTGTGGGTAGTTTGAGCTCGACTGAGATAGACAGAGAACTAAACCTCAGAGAGAGAGACAGTAGAAGACGAAAACAGACAGCAAGCGCACCAACGAAGACAAATAGAGAACAGAAAGCAAAGCAGAGATATCGAGAAATTTCTTTTAATATATTCTTATTTTATATAAAAATAATTTAAAACAAAAAATCATTTTCTTAGTCTACGAGGCTAAAGCGGGTGAGAGATCCAGGCTGAAAGTTCACTTTTGAATCGGTTTATTTTTGGTTTTTCAGATATTTTAAATAGAATTTATTTTTTAAATTTAATATTAAATATTTAATTAATTATAAATTAAATTTTAAATAATTTAATCATAGTTAATTTGACTCTTTATTTTGATTATGCCTGTCAATTGGAAAGGTTAATTGAAAATTTGCTTATGCATATTCATGTTTCGCTAAATCAAACTTGTGGGGCAATATTCTAAAAGATTCAAATATTGCTGCCCAAACAAATTATGCTTAAATGATGATGATGATTGATTGTCCTCTCTTCAAATCAGTAATTAGTAATTAGATATATATGTCTAAACCAAGAAACTATCAAGTTATTCAAATGACAAAAATAGCATCCCATTTTTCAAATGCAAATATCAAAATATTAAAATTTAAAATATTGTATATCTTAGTAATAATTCACATGCACCAACAAAGAAGTTCAAAGAAAAATCCATGACAATGGAACAACAAAAAGAAGCCAACAACCAACAATGTAATAGTGGTAGCACTGACATCACCTGCAACATAATAACAGCAACACCAAAACCAACACTAACGAATTACAAGACACTAGTGTTATAGTAGATGTGCACGCATGCATACATGTACCCAAAACAAAATTAAAGATAACCATATATCAGTAATATATTTAATTGAGAATAATTATCTTAATCATGTACAACTTTCAAAACTAAGATCATCACATGCAATTAATAACGAAAATATAATAATTATTGTGATATTACAATCCACGTGAATTCTTAGAACTAGATAAAGTTTATTCATGGAATCAAACTACTTCTTGGTTAATAATATTACAATCAAATTCAAATTCAAGTAAATCTTTCCAAGTTTTTCAAAACTCACCAAAATTTAAGAAATAAAGCAAGTAAAAGTGTACCTAACTGGAGTAAAAGGCCATAAGGGCTAATTGATTTGCAGATTTAAGGGATTTTGTACCCTAAACGAAGGGGTAGAGACTCAAAAGCAAGAGAAGAACAGAAAGAAATTAGAAAAAAAATTACGGATGCCTTATTCTTCTTTTGGATTGGGGTTTTTTTTGAATTGTATAGAGTAAAGTTTGGTCCTTTATTGGGTTGTTAAATTGATTCAGTTTTAATTCCAAACTTTTTAAAATCAAAACCAAATCGATTATTTTTTATTTTTTATATTAAAAAACTTGAACCAAACCAAAAAAATCAATTTTAATTCTACAATCGATTTTCTGATTCAATTCTCAACAGTTATAGTTTGATATGAAACTATTGATTAGCCGGCTCTAAATTTAGCAGAACGTGATTATCTTATAGCCAATATAACGTTATAGCCTTTGTTGTTTGTCACTAGATTCTACTAAAATAAATTTAATGCTTCAAATTTGTTGCAAAATTAAATAATAAAGAAATTAGCAACCATCTTAATCTTTCTTCATAATCCAAACTTTTTGTTCATGTTATTATACTTGGCACCCATGATGGGTTGTACTAACCCAACAAAAATTAAGAGACACAATTGTTAAAAATAGTTATATTTTTTTTTTAATTCAACAATTACTTCAAGTAGTTATTTCTGTTTTATGTTATATAATAGCAAATTAAAAAGAAAAAAAGAAGCTTTTATTTTTTTAATACTTTCACTAAAAAAAAAAGAAGAAAAGTTACTATAAAAAAAAGGCATCTATAACATCTATGTTATAAATAGAATTCTTTTCAGCCATGTAATTGAATTCAAGGTTATAAATCTTTTCAATGTACATATTCGATATTTATTTAAATTTTGTCATTGGTATTAGAACTATTGGTGAATAGATTTCAGTTTTTTATATTCGATATTAAACATACTATTTGATTCTTTTTTTACAAAATTGAAAACAAATAATTGTTTTTATAGTGGGTATTAAATTTAATGAATAATAATGACTTGTGATTATACATTAGAAGTGATGTTTATTAGTGTTTTTAATCAAGTTAATGACTTCATGTTAGAATTAAATTTTAAGAAATAGAGTTTTATTGTTAATGTATTAATGAAATTTAATCGTATCATTGTATGAAGAAAATATAAGTTTATCATTATTATATTGTATTACTGTACGAGGAAGAAGAGAAATTCAAAATATAGTATTTAGGTTATCTTTTGGTAAGAAAAAAAATAATAAAACACTATACAAAGAAAAAAAGTGTCATATTCCTGTAGGAAGAAAAAGATTAAAACATTATAAAATAAATAAAAATAAGCCAATAAGATTCAAACTCATAAGAGTTTAAGAGTCAAACAACTTAATCATTAGTCTACTATATTAGCCTACTACTAGATTGTCCTAAAATTCAATTGTATTTTTTTGAATATTTATTTTTTTTTCTGTATAGTGACATTATTGATTAATATATTTTATATTATTTTATTATTAAATATAAATAGATGTAATAATAATTTTAAAATAATAAATTTAATTAGTAGAATATTATTGTTAAATGTTCCTAATCAAATATTCTTGTAAATAGAATAATAATAATGCATAAAAACTAGTATGTGTAGTTACTGATGACAACATATTTTGTGTTATAATATTATATATTAAGTCAATATATAAATATAAATTAGTGAACTTATGTACTAAACTAATTTATTATAAAATGCTACATGGATTGTTATATAAGTGTCATAAGTGATTTTTATAGTAATAATGATATATATAATCTTTGAACTTAATGTCATTATAGTTCTCAATATTGAGAGTAATATATTTAATATTTTTAAATGACATTCGTAACATGATAGATTATTAAAAAAACAGTCGAATATGTCATAACACATATAAAGGAATATATATAACTAAAATAGATTTTGTCCCTTCTATATAATGGGAGTAATATTTTGGGCCTATTAATTGAGTAAAATTATAAAAATGTATGGTCATATTTTAATAAGTTAATATTTGATGTTGATATCATTTTTAATAAATTTACTCAAAATATTAAAAAAATATATGAATATTGAACTATACGAAGGTAACACGTTTTATATCTCATCTTCAATTAAAATATATAAGATAAATAAATTAAATTACACTATAATATTAGTCATGAATAAGTTAATGTCAAACAGCTGATATTTTTATCACTTAGATAGTCATGATGTATTATTAGATATCATTCACTACTTGTAATATTAAAATTAAATTTTAATATTACAGTCAATGTTATGAGAACTTATTAAGTTGCATATTAAGGGTGGAAATAATAGGAGTATAAATTTATAGGATGGATTGTTATATAAATAAAGAATCATAAATTTGATTTGGACTCTGTGTTATTTAGGTATTTGGTTTCTCTCTCTCTCTCTCTCTCTCTATATATATATATATATATATATATTATATATTGCTTATTTTTTTTAAATGTATTTTTCTTTTGAGAAAAGAGAAATAAAGAAAAAATAGTTGACACAAAAAAATATAAGAGTTAATAGTCCAATTTCTTTTGATTGTATAGATATTGTAGAAACACAAAAATACTAAAATTGAATTTGTATTTATAATTTGACAAGTCAATCAAAAATAAAGATATAAAATCTAATTTTTATATTTATCTATATAATGCTAGAGTTTTATTGCACGAATCCTAGTAAGTAAGTGGATAATTATTTATTTATTTTCACTCTATGTATGTTCTAGTTTACTTACACCTACTCTACTAATAAAAGGATAAATAATAATTCTATTAAGCCAATTGATTATATGTGAATAAAAGCACAACTAGTAAGAATCAAACTTGTAATTAGATTTAAATTCATACATTTTATCTATTAGGCCACTGGCATCCTAAATCATTAAAAGAGAAATAATAACTCTATTTAACCCAATAATCATGAATTCACATCAACTTGTAGCTTTATACATACATATTAATTTTTTTTAATATGCACCTTAATTACTTTTATGATTTTAGCATTATTTAAAAAATATATAGTAGTTTTATTCTAATTCATCAAATTAGACAAATGGTGACTTGTTAAAAAGCTACAGTTTTAACCTTTAAATTAAAATATTATTTGCCAAATATGATTACATACAATAAGATAAATAATACATTAAAATACTAATTCAATGAAACGGTTTTCTATTTACACAAGAAAAAATGAGATTTATTCATATTAGCAAAAATCAAAATAAAGATCATATATGAGCATACTTATGAATGTTTGGTTTTGTGGATTTTTTTTTTTGTATCTCTAGTGCCAATATTTTTTTTTTATTTTTTTTATTTTTGGCAAAATAATATAATGATCACATATTATTTTACCTTTTATAGATAGTGAATATGATTCAAGCGATGCATAAGAGAGTAATATTAACTTTATCACAACTATAAAAAATGTTTTCTTTTATGACATGAACAAAACAATAAAAAAAAATTTAAAATTTTTAAAAATTGTTTTAAATTATATGCCTAAGTGTTAGTATTTGTGATCATCTTCAATTTGAAGCAGTAACTATTTTAGTTAAAAAGCTCCCTCTAAAATTTAATTATGCAAAATATGATTTAAAGAATATAATTAAGGCACGGGTCATAAGATTGTACACAAATCTTACTTTTGAGATAGAATTACTGTATAAACATTATCATTTGTCAACATAAGGTGATCTGTTATGCTGAAATTTTGCAAATCTACATGATGCATGACCCATGGGTCATGCAATTGAGAAAAGCCCTTAGTTTGAAAAAACAATAGTTAATAGACTTATAAAAAAACTATAAATCTTATTTCTTATCTCAAAAAAGATTGAAATATGTCATATTGTATTGTATTTATTCTATTATTTTAATTTCATAAATGGAACAATTATTGTTTATCTTGTTTATATATGTAAGATTATTTTTTTAATTATGCATGCTTTATGTTATGCTAAAAAGTGGGAGTTTTGATTTATTAAAATTTTTTCATTGCAAATTCCTAATTAGAACAAAAAATTTTATTTTGAGTAAATATCCAATTGTATAATAAAATAAATATTTAAAAATGGATGATGATTGAAATCCTCAATGACTTTTGTAATCTATTCCTTATATTTTTTTTGTATATATTTTAGTTTGTTGTTATTGTTGCAAAATTAAATGTGTGCATATGAGATATATGATAATGTATTTATTTTTATTTTTTCTTCTTTTTGAAAAAAATAGCTTTTGTATGAAAAAAATATTATGATTGAGTTAAACAATGGTGAAAAACTAAATGGTGAAGATAACTATGATATCTAGTAATAAAAGATGTAGTATGTTTTGAAAGAACAAGAGAATATTGAGGTTTTAACTAACACTATGGTTGAGCCACCACATGATAACATTGCTTAAAATATGGCAGATCAAGAGGCTTACCACGTTTATGTTAAGAAAATAAAAATGCTTACATCGTATTGTTGAATATTATCAATAATAATCTTATGTATGGTTTGAGGTATACTAATTGACTTAAGAATTATAACGTGCCTTAAAAGATAAATTTAGTGCTATTTTGATAATTAAACTCAGGCGACTCACTATCAAAATTGATATACAAGAAGTGCCTGAATCTTACAATGAGACAACATATGAGAAAAATGTCAAATATGATACGTGAATTGAAAATGCAAAGCATACTTTAACTAATGAGTAGTAAGTCTAGGCTATAATTCGATCTCTTCTCGATAATTGAGAGCATATAAAAGTAAACATTACAATATTAAAAATTTTGATCATGCTTGAAGATATGTTAAGTTGAAAGATGAGCTTCTTGAGGCAACAAAGTCTTTTAGCCAAGCCTATGCAACTGAATTCAGTTCCTACAAAGTGTCTGGCTTTAAAAGGAAACAAGGAAAGAAGTTCTTTCAAAAAGAAAAAGAAATTGAATACCTTAGCAGGAAAGCACCCAAGAGACAACCATATGGTAAAAGAGGGACATAATTAAGTCAAAATGTTATATTTGTGGAAAAAGGGTTATTTTGCTTGTGAATGTACCAAGCTAAAAGAGTTAAATTCATACATCACACACTTAAATCATATTTCTATATTTAGTTATTATTATTATTATTATTATTATTATTATTATTATTATTATTATTATTATCGAATCTCGTCTATTGTGGATTGTTGACTTAGGAGTAACTAATCATATAGCTAGTGATTGAAAAGCATATGTAGAGTATTGTCAAATAAGTTAATGAACATAATAGATATATGTAAGAGACAGCTCTAAAGTTGAAGTCAAAGGAATAGACATTTGCAAATTAACTTTATGGGGTGGCCAAACCTTTTTCTTTCATGATATCTTATATGCACCAAAAATTCATCGAAACTTAGTTTTTGTAACCATCCTTCTAAAATAGGCTACTTATTAAATTTTCTTAATGCTTTTATTAATATTACATTTAATTTTGTTTTAATTAGTACTGAATATTTGTATGTTTTTATGATATTATATATTGATATGAACAATTTTAATTATGATAATAGTTATTTTTCTTTGATAACTTTTATTAGATCCAATGATGTAAATGTTAATATTTAGTATGTTAGACTAAGTTATATAGTAGAACAAAGAATGAATAGATTAATCAAGCTAAGCTTATTAGGCTCATTATTTAAAATTGAAACGCTTATATGTAAAAATTGTCTAGTTGAAAAAACAACTAGAAAACCATTTGGTAAAGAGACTAAAGCCGAAAATTTGTTGTAATTAATTTACTTTGACATTTGTGGTTTAATGAGTGTAAGGCTGGACACAAAACTTTATATTTTATTACATGCATTAATAACTTTATATACTATGGTCATATTTATTTGATCTCATTTAAGTCACAAATATTATATTATTTTAAATTGTATTTGAATTTAGTGGAGAATCGATTAGAAAAAGAATTAAAACTTTACGAACTAATTATAGACATAAATATCTTTTTGACAAATTTAAGGAATTGTGTAACAAGAAATGTATAAAATGATAATTCACTATTTTTGAAACTCTACAACAAAACAGTGTAGTGACAAGGAGAAATAAAACATTGTTGGAAATGGTTAGGGCAATAGTGGCACAAGCCTATATCTCAGTATTGTACTAGTGAGATATTTTATTAACTATCACTGACATATTTTATTGAGTTACTTTCAAATTAGTTACTTTTACAAGTTACTTTTACTTTATATGAATTATGGACGGGTAGAAATCACAAACTAAACCATATGCGACCTTAAGAGTTTGTAACCTATATTCAGGATCCATTTCTTAAACATGAGAAATTGGATGCAAGAGAAAAAATATATATCTTTATAAGATATTCTGAGCATTATAAAGGATATGTATGTATTGGGGATGGATGGTTAAGTAACTAAATTTTAATCTAAAAATGTTAATTTTTTAAAAAATAAATTTTCTAATATAAGTGATGTTGATAAAGATATTTGTTTTTATGAATTAGATAATTGCGATAGTGGTATCATTTTCAGTCCACAAACAAAAATAAATGATAATTTACTTGGACATATGATTTTTAATAAGAGTGATAAATTAAGAATCAATTCCACCACATCGATTTGAAATTAAAGGAAAAGGATTTTATTACTTTTTATGATAGTGATAAGCCTAAAACATTAGATAAAACTCTCAATTTAAATGCTAAAGGGTTAAATGTTAAGGGATTCTAGGTGAAAGTAATGGATAAGGAGATGTTATTAACGAAAACTAACCATATTTGAAACTTTGTTGATTTACTGCCTAATTGTCGAGTGATTGAGAATAAATGGGTTCTAAAGATCAAGTATAAGTATAATGGCACAAATAAAATATATAAGATATGATTAATCACTAAAACTTATACTCAAGAAAAGGGTATAAATTATAAAAAAAAAAATATTTTCTCCTATAATAAGATTTTTTTTTAATTCAACTAATTTTAGCTATCTTCACATATTTAAACCTTGAATTACATTAAATAGATGTAAAGACTATATTTCTCAATAGAGAATTAGAGAAAAGATATATATGAATCAACTAAAAGATTTCATTACCAAAGACTAATAAAGCAAAGTTTGCAAATTCAAAAGATAGATATATGATCTAAAGCAATTCTTTAGATAATGGTATTTTAGGTTTTATTAAACTATAATAACATATGATTTTGTGATGATTGAAGAGGATTATTGTGTGATATTATCGTTATACGTAGATAATGTTTTTATTGGCTAGAAATGATAAGGAATTTGTTTTAATCATAAAGAAATAGTTATTTTCAAAATTTGAGATAAAAATATGATGAAACAACTTATATTTTAAGAGTCAAAATTCAAAAGGATCATTCGAAAAACTTTTTATTCTATCATAAATAGTATATTAAAAAAATCATTAAATAATTCAATATAACTGTTTGTTAGCCTATGGATACTCCAATTTTAAAAAAACAATTTCTTAACCTTAATATGTACCCTAAAACTCCACAAGAAAAGAAATAATAGCAGTAGTTTCTTATGCAATTGCCATAAAAAGCCTTAAGAATGTTATGATATCTATAAGACCTGGTGTTTGTTATGATATGTAGATACAAATTAAATTCTAGACAAAAGCATTGAAATGCTATTTAGAAAATACTAGCATATTTGAAGGGTATTGTGGATTTTTTTTTTTTTTTTTTTATGTTATTAAGGAGTAAATTTATGCTTGAGTGGGTACACCAATGCCTATTAAAGTAGTGATTTAGATGAACAAAAATTAATGTTAAGATATGCATTTTTAATTAGTCATGGAGTTATTTCATAAAGTAGTAAGAAACAAACATGCATAATTTTATTTATGATGGAAGCTGAATTTGTAGCATGTTTTGGATGGTACAAAAGGCAGTTTGTCTTAAGATATTTCTTGATAATCTAAAGATTGTCACACATGTTTCAAAGTCAGTGATATTATGTTATGATAATCAATTTACAATAGCCTATACCAAAGGTGTAAAATATTACGACAAATTAAGGCATATAAAGACAAAATATAGTTTTGTTAGATATATTTTAGCAAAAAAAGAAGTGTTGATACATTATATATCTATTCATCAAATAATAATTGACTCATTTACTAAATCTGTAACCAGAGATGTTTACTCATTATATGCATGGTCATTGAAACTACGTAAATTATGATATTGTAATAGGAACTACGTAGATTATGATATTATAATAAAATGTTTATTAACATTGCTCATAATATATTCACTATTTACATATTCTTGTTCGATATTATTATATTTATTTGCATTTTATTATAATAATATTTCATCAAGTTTAGACCATCTTTTTTACATAAGTGGTCTCCTTTGTTGTTATAAGAGCAAGTTAAGATAAGATACAATAAATAAAAGATAATATCAGTAATATGTTGTCATGAAACTAGTGAGTATTTCTTTTAAAAGTATCACATTGTTAAAGTTAAGATGAGGTTTATATTTATTGGATATGTAAATTGAACATAATAAGACCCTCTATTATGAAAAACACGACTAGCCAAATATGAAAATCTTAATTTGGCACAAATGATATGCGAGCTATTAAAAATTCAAGTTAGACACAGGTAGTGACTGAACTTAAATAGTATAGTAATTAAAATTAAAGACATGTATGCATATTTTTTATGTAATATTTGAATTACTATAACACATAATTCATACCATGTGTGCTTTTTATGTAGCAATATGAAACATGAGTGAGAAAATTCATGTCTCCTCATTGTGTAAGTTTCATTGAAATTAAAAGATTAATCTATATATGTATCCTATGTTACTATTTATTATATTTTGAAGTTTTGATTTGATAATTACAACTTTAGCATGTTATCTATGACTATGACATAATGGAGTCTATGAAACATATATAAAAAAGTAGTTGATTTGAAATTGAAAGACATGAGTGTGATAAAAAGATTTATTTTTTGGTTCTTACATCAAACACGTGTTCAATGATCAACCAATTGTATAACTCATACTACGAGTTAATACATGGAGTATTACGAGTAAAGTATAGTTTAATAAAAGGATTGAATAGACTACAACTAATGAAACAAAATAAGTCTGGAATATAATGAATAAAATTTGAAAGTCTTTTATATATACTTTTGGTTGAGAATATCAGCTCCCATATGATTGTAACTTGTTATGTTCTTGAGCCACACACAATGAATTTGCTTGTATGAAGAATATATTATGACTTAGTGTCAATTTTGATTTGGTTGTTTGTTGGTGCATGACATCTCATGATGTGCGAGTGAGAGATGTTGGACTTAATGCTCATGATGAGCTATCTTAACTATGGGAAGCAGTTGCATTCTCTTTTGAATTCAACAACTACTTCAAGCAATTGTATTTGTTTTAAGTTATATAATAACAAATTAAAAAGAAAAAAAGATGCTTGTTTTTTAATCTTTTCATTAAGAAAAACGAAAGAAAAAAACAGTGAAAAAAGATAGTGTAAGAAAGGGTATCTACATTGTGAATAGAATTTTTTTTCAACTATGTAATTGAATTCAAGGCTGTGAATCTATTTGAGGTAATTATTCAATCTTTATTTAAATTTCATCGCATGCCAACAGTGCTCTAAATCTTTCTTGTGTCTATAACTCAATACTTCATCTGCATCTTCCTTTACACAACATAGATTTGTATTTTTTCTTTTCACAACACAGGTTTGCATCTTCTTCTTCTTCATAATAGCCTAAGCCAAAAATGTGTCTCTTGCACATCCAACTCTTTCTCTCACTTTCAACTTTGGTGTTTTTCAATTTAGTTTTCTAATTTCTTTCTCTGCATTTCTTATTATTGAAAAAAAAATTCTTGATATCAATGTTTTCCTAAGAGTAGCGAGAAGGAGGCTTTCATCTCAACTTGAAACAATCCTTTCAATCTTCATGGTAGCGTTGACGACAGTTGTTCTTTCTCTAGATCTTTTTCCTCTCCTATTCATTCCTTTCCACATCTAATAAGAGTTTGTCCTTCCATTGCTGTCTTCTCTCCCTCTTTTTTTTTTTTTTTTTTATAACATCATTACTGGTTTTTATCTCATGGCATGTAATTCATGAACGAAAATTTTGAAAATGAATCAAAATTTCTTCTTGTTGCTTTAAAATTTTTTAATACTTGTTGATATAGAAACATGCAATTTAATTTTCTATTCAGATTTTATTGTTGAATAGGAAAATGATGAAGTATAGAAGGTTATTATATATTGAGATGTAATTTTGGATCTGAGTTGGAATTGTTATTTATTTATTAATACTTTCACAAATTTTATTAAATGAGATTTCTATCACTTTCGTAGCCTATAATTGTCTATCTCTTTACCTATTTTTATGTATGTCTGTGTGCATATGCACATGAACATTAAAGAATCAAGCCATTCTAACCTGTTTAGTTTGTATTAATTTAATGGTTGTAGAGATATCACAGATGTAGGTTGAGGTGATGATGTATTCAATATAAACTATACTAGATTTTTTATTTCTATCTATCGTACTAGTATACTATTCAAATTCTTTAATGAAGATGAATTAGAACCAAAGTTTGTAAACTTATGATAATTCTTATAATGTTTATATGTTTCTTTCAAATAGAATTGTGCTTGATTCAGCTAGTGGGAACTATTAACTAGTGATTTTTTTTGACACATAGATTGCATATGAATAAATACTTTTTCTTGTGTGTAATAAATTAATAGTTTATCCATATTGAATATAATTTTGGAACAGTTCTGGTACTCAAAGTGTCATAATAGATATTTTTTTTCCATTAAAGGGAAGTTTGATTTTGCAAATTCAATTATGCTTTACGGATCAGCATATTCTATATTCTGCTAGTTCCCAAAAGGATTTTGAAGTTTTCAATGATATAATCAGAAAATTGTTGAGTACTTCCACTTTTAATGGTTGTTGAAAGAAAATGTTAAATAATCATATAAATTTATTCAAGATGTTGTTCATCCTTAAGGTACTTGTTTGTATAGTATTTTTCCCATAATAAATTTTTGATGTTTTTGATTGACTTTCTTCCTTAAAAAAAGTTATGAATAATACAAATACAATCCTCAATGTTGTTTTTTTCTTAATGTACTAATGTAGTGATGCTATTATATTATTCCTTATTTCCTTTTTGTTCATTAGTGAATTCGTTTTAGGTACATCAAGTGCATGCTTAAGACCTGTACATTGCATTAGAATTTTTGATGCATTAAATAACTATGTTTATTGTAGCATCTATGTTTTTTCTTTTGCTACTTATATTCATGTTATTTAATCAGATGAATTTATCAGTACAAAAAAGCAAAGAAGTAGTTTACTAACAAGTTAGAAATTATGAATCAAAACTAGTGGCAATTTGCCTCAAATAACATAAGGAATCTAGCTCTCATTGATGTATGCAAGCAGTGTCGGTTTCAATTTTTTTTTTCTCAATAAAAAACATCTACAAAACATACATACAAGCTAAATGTATCAGCACAAAGAACAGAAACAAGTTATGTTCTTTCAAAATGCATGTAGGAGTATGTGTTTCTTGCATGGTTATTTTATTTGTCAATGTATGTTTTTGACATGAATGTAAAACGGATAATTAGAAAGTAATTAAATCCTTTGGATAGTGAAACATGATTAAAATAAAAAAAAGGGTGGGAGGGAATTCTCTCTTCTGTATATTTAATAAATTTATTATTTCACAGTTTGTTATTTAATTGGACAAAGAATAAGGCTGAAAATTCGCAAAATTTGGAGCAAGAGCCTATACAGGTTGTGATTGCAGAGATTTTGAAATTACATGATCTTGAAAAAGAGTTTGA
Source organism: Khaya senegalensis (assembly GCA_032402905.1). Classification (NCBI taxonomy): domain Eukaryota; kingdom Viridiplantae; phylum Streptophyta; class Magnoliopsida; order Sapindales; family Meliaceae; genus Khaya; species Khaya senegalensis. The sequence continues at coordinate 3,226,446 of CP135557.1, read as the reverse complement.
ATAGTTAAAGGTAGTAGTAGAAATGACATTTGATGATTCTCATCCTAGTAAATTTCTCCTCGAGCAACTTATGAACAAACAAATCTATAAAGTGTAATCTTATTTAATATGAGTCACAATAGTATGATATAAATTTTTTTTTGTCTTTTTATTTTCAACATTAAAACTTTAGCTTATACAAAAATTGGAGAAAATCAGTGTCATTTCTAGGTTTTTGTAAGAGAGCTCTAAGTCAGTCTCTATCTCAAAATTTGTCTTGAACAATAAGAAATCTTACGAATCTTCATTAAGTGTAAGAAAATTGATCATATTTTATTTTTTTTATCTTTGTTATCTGGCAACCATTTTTGATTTGAATGTTCTGAAAAATATATAGTAAATAAAATAAAATTGTGGGTTTGACTTTTTTTTTATTATAATTTTTCTATTTTTTTGATAAATTTTATATTTAAAAACTCGTAATCTCATTTAAATAATTTTTTTTTGATATTTATTGATTTATATTTTTATTTTTGTTGCTCAAAATTGAAGTTTATTGTAGAACAATAACATTTCTGGAGAAATTTTACGTAAGCTTCACACTCTTTTGAGAAAAATAAAATATGTACAGTATATTCATTAGACATTAGCTAGCTAAGTTGAGATCTTTTGAATTTGACTACATTATTTGGGTAAACTCTCTTTTCGGTAGTCAATAGCAATGAAAATAAGAAAAAACATAAAAATAGCAGTTGAAATTATTTCGCTCTTTTGGTCAACCGAAATGCATCAATTGGAAAAGTTGCTGTTAGTTGAATAACTTTGCTAAAATTATTGATGCGATCGACTGAGATATGCTTCTTCAATTGTCTACCATGGGTGTACAGAAAAATAATATATTATTCCCTATACTTAGCTAAATAGCGAATTTGACTATATTATTTTACATGAGCCCCTAGCATAAATTTTCATTAGTTATTTAACTGCTTAATAACCTCTCAAGTTGGCATGGACCCAAAAGTAATAAATACATATTTTATCTTCATTAGTAAAAATAAATAAATAAATAAATAAATAGAAGAGACTAAAAAATTGTTGATCAATTTCTTCTCCAATCTCTACACATTACCACCCACCTAAAATCTAAAATAATAACTCAAAATAACATCGAACATGATAAATGTAATATAAAATATAAAACACATGTAAAAAATAATTGCATATGATATACAAATTTTAGTAATAAATTATACAATTACTATTATACTCTATTAAATTATATAATTTATTAATTATTATTACTATTATTACTATTATTATTATATAAGGTTTAATTATAGAAGGTAAGTATATGCCATAATTGAAATAGGTAGTATGCATTTATGAGAGAGTTAATGTGACAATATATAGTCAATCTCTAACTAAGTTAATTAACTTTATATGTAATTAAGTTTTAATTAATAATGTAATTAAGAGAATTAGGCTGTATTTTTTATTTAGCATAAATTTTTTATTATTAATATTATTGTAATCCTTTATAATATTTAATTATAGAAAGTAGGTAGATATCACAATTCCACTAAAGCATTATGCATCTATACTAGAATATTATTGACCACAAATTGTCAATCTCTAATTTAGCCTACCAACTTTATATATAAGTAAAAATTAACAAATAACATAATAAAAAAAATTAAGCTATATCTTTTATTTTTCACAAAAATAATATTATGCAACTATTTATTAGGGTGTTTCCAGGTTATGAGCACAAATTCTAATAACTATTCATTAAAGTGACTATAAATTATGAGTATTGTTTACCATACTTAAAATACAAAGATAAAAACTTGAAACCATCTATATTGAACTTGAAAGCATATGAATAATACTTGAAACTAAGTAAGTGAAACTTGAAGAATGCATTATAAGATTAGTAACAGGGTACCCTCAATAATGCATAGGATGTCTACAAACCTTGAGTTGTATGACATGGTATTGACGTTTTTGTTGTGTTGTTTTAAATACTCGCTAGTGCATGAATCTATTGGAGTATGGTACAGATAACAAGATCAAATCTACAGAGAGAGAGAGAGAGAGTGCCAATAAATTGGAAAACCTAATTGAAATCTAAATTAATAAAACTTAGCTCACAAAGATTTAATTTTTAAAGATAAGGTACACTGAACTGAAATTGCAGTAAAAGATAACAAAAGCAATGAGAGAAAAAAAGAAAAAAAGAAAAAAAAATTTAATAAGGTAAAACTTACCAGCCAGGCTACCAAATCCACCAATACTTAATTTATAATTTTGTTATGAATATTAGTTTGTAAATTAAATTATATTTAAGAAATGAATACAACTATAATCTCAAGATTTTGCATTAAAACCTTCCCAAATATATAAATCTTTTATGTAAGTTTGTTCTTTGCTTAATGAGTACAAGTCCTAAGTATTTTTATATATCCATAAAATAAAAAATAAAAAATTTGAATTATATCTAAGCATTTTTTGTATCTAATTTAATGAAAAAATAAATAAAATCAAAGAAAATTGCTTTTGAATATTACCAAACCAAGCATCCGATTAATTAAATAATTTCTTAATTAACTACCAATGAAGCAAAAATTATAAAATTTAAAAATAAAAAGATAATAAAATTAATATTTCTTAACGTAAATTATTTAATTACACATTATTTATCGTGAACCTCCGCAATAATAATAAAGAAAAACACATAAAATAAGTTAATAATAAAATAATTTTTTTAAAAAAAAAAAAAAAACAGTTAACATTATGTTGTTAAACATGAGCTGCGCAACCTCTCGTGCTTTTATTTAATTTTCTTCTGTCGCCGCTTATCATGCTTTTTAACCCAAGGCTTTTCACTCCCATTTACTCTTAAATCTAAACCTACTAAGAAAGTAAATTATAATTGTCTATTTTAACACCACCAACTCATAGTATAACACGGAAACAAATAGAGATGTTGTTACGTGACGATTCGTCTCACAAAAATTAACAACTTTCCAGTTGCTGAAGAAGAACAAACATTAGAAGAATTGTGGGACTATTTTAAAGAGAAATTGTGATAGAGTGAAAGCTTGAACGTTCGGAAATGTTGATAGACAGTTATACTTAAAGACCACTTTTGGCTTAATTTTGGAGTTTTATTTCATGTCTTCACTTTTTTTTTTTTTTCTTTTTAATTTTTATTTCATAAAAATAAATCTAAATCTAATTAAGTCATATTATCCAAATAAAATAAATAGAATATAGACTTGAAGACTCTAGGTGATGGGGCTCTTTCAACTTAAAGTTAGATTGAAGAATAAGAAATTGTGATGCGGCTTTTATAAATTGATGATATTTTGTTCACGAGAAGTCAAGAGAGGTTGGTGCAAGGAATAATCCACAAACTTAGTGATGCCTTCTCATTGAAGGTAATTGGTTGTCTTAGCTAAGTACTTGAAATTGAAGTGAAGAGAGATGAAAATGGAACGCATTTTAGTCAGTCCAAATGTATACAAGATCTTCTCAGAAAAAACTAGGATGGTAGATTAGAAAGAGAGCCCTTCACCAATGAGTAATTGTGCAAATATATTGAGAATGAGGAGCTGAATTCAAAGATTCTACATTACACAAATGCCCTATAAGAGCCCTGTAGTACGCAACCTTGGCCAGACTTGAGATAGCATTCTCAATCAACAAATTAAGTCAGCTCATGAAATGTCCTAATCAAATTCACTAGCTGGAGTATAAAAGTATCTCGAGGTATCTCCAAAGAACCTCAAATCTTGACCTATACTATACATCCAATAGGAGAATGGAGATGACAAGATTTATCGATGTTGACTGGGCAATAAACATTGATGACTCTGTGAGTGGTTTTGGTGTCTTCCTTGTTGAAAATTTGGTATCTTAGAGTTAAACAAAACAAAAGTTGTGGCAAGATCTAGTACAGAATCTGAATAGAATTTCTTTGCAAAAATTACATGACTGTATTCTTCGCCCTTTGAAATGAATATTAAGCTTCTCCATGCTCCAATTTTGTGGTGTGACAATATTAGCACAGCTTTCTTAGTTGCCAATTCAATCCTTTCTGGGAGGCCAAAGCACAAAAAGATAGATGTACACTTGATTAGAGAAGTGTCCAAAGGTGAACTTGAAATCAAATATTTCTCAACCATAGACCAGGTAGCGAATGATTTTACTAAATCACAGATAGTTGAAAGGTTCAATAACCTCATAACTAAACCAATGTCTTACTAGACAGTTGAGTTTAAGGGGGAGTATTAAGGAATGAAGTATGCCACCAACTCCAGCTTTTCAGAATTCTAGTGGCAATCTCCTTGTTCAGTTACAATACATCACCTGCTGTCAACTGCTTTACCTCCCAACAAGCAGCAATAATAGTAAAATAGTTTCAATATTACTACGCCTAAGAAGTAAAAATAAATAGAAAAATACACACAAAATATTAGCAAAATCAAATAAAAAGATAAAAATCCTTTACTTTAACATTGCATATAATAAAGCAAAATCAAATAGAAAGGTAGAAAAATAAAAGTTAACAAATCCAACACTAACCTCAATAAAATTAATCCATAAAAATGATACCTAACCTCATTAATCAACATTCAACCTGCTTTAAAAAAAATTCAAAATACATGTTTCTTTCAACTTTATTGAAATATAATATAATATATATCACACAATTATATTTAGTTCATGTCAATTACTAACAATGCAGAATTGAAGCAAATAACATATAGTATTTAACTAGTATAAACAAAAATTTTTTTATCTCTAGATAAAATAGGCATTGCATATACTATATCAAAACATAAAAAAAAAAATTCATAAATTTATAAAAAAGAAACAAAAAAAAAACCATATTTTATGGCTTCAAGTAACCAAATTTAAGTGCACATCAAAGCCTCAACTATGTATGAATGAAAATCTACTTGCACTCAAAGTAAACTTATGTGATCCAAAATTTGATCAACAATTTTTTTTTTTTTTTTATCAAATCATGACAAATATTACTAACTCTCTAATCTAAATGGTGATTCATCACTATATATCATAGAAAAATAATATACAATTAATTTTATTTTATATATTAGATTTAAGGGGTGAGTATTTACAAGTTCAATTTTGATTTTTTTTAGAATTAGAACTTACCTTAAATAAAATCAATTTTTAAAATTTTGAATTGAAGCCTATCATGTTTAATAGAGTATTCCATTTTTCAATTCTAGTTCGATTTCGGTTCAATTCTGATTCTAAAATAAGGTACTCTGTTCATTAATTATTTTTTTATAAATATTTTTAATAAATTTTATATTATAAAATACTTAAAAATTATTTAAGTATAATATTATTAGTATTCACTTAAACCATAAATTTAATTTGATAAAAAAATTTAAAAAATAAAATCAATAGTATTAAATTACATAAGTAATAAAATACATGAATAAAAACTTGAGTGAAAAAAAAGAAAAAAAAATTATTAAAGAGAATTAATATACAATAAATTATTTAAAAAATATTATTCTATTACTCAAGAATTAATATTACATATTACAAAAAAAAAGATTAAATTTTTATAATAGTAAAATTATATCTCATATATATTTATTTATGATAATTGTTAACTTATTCAATAATTTTAAAATAAATATATATATATATATAGAGTATGATTTTATTAAATTATTATATAAATAATATGATAAATTAAATTAAATATATATTATAACACATTAATTAATTTTTTTACGTAGATCAATGGTGAAGAAGTATTTTTTTTAATAAATTACTAATTAAATTAAATATGAATATATTTCACATAAGAGTAACATTTATAATAATTTAGTAATAGATTTCAACAATAGTTTTAGATAAATGTATTATTTAAAAATAATTAAGTTAATTTTTTTATAATTTTAATAAAAAATTTTAAAATATTTTTTATTAATTAAATAATTTATTGAGTTTTTGTATATTAATATATTTGATCAACAACATATGCAATTGGAAGCATGGGGCGGATATTTTTACATATGCATTTGTTGAGTTTTAGTGTTCAAATCCTCATACTTCAAAATTTTTTACTTGGTTCGGTTCTTCAGTTTGATTCAATTTCTTAATTTCAAATACTAGAATTGAATCGAAATTAACTGATTCTAGTTTAAAAATTGGATTGATCGATTCGGCTCTATAAAGTTCAGAGTTAACCCGAAACCCATGCACACCTCTAGGTCTAACATGGTAGTTGCTATCAAAATTCCACGAACATTCTTTCAATTAAGGGTAGGCAGACCCAAAATCAATTTTAAAATTCATTAAATTAGTTTTGGTTTAAAAAAATTAAATCAATAATTATTGTTTTGATTTTTAATTTGAGCTAGTTATAAATTAATCAAATCAAACCAAACCAATAGATGTAAAAAATTTAAAATTTTATATTTGGCTATTTCATAATGTTATAATAAATTCTATCATACTATAATAAATCCTATGATATAAAAGCAAATTTATTCATTTTAATCTAGGTTTTCTCTCATCTTCTTTCTCCTTATTGATGTTGCCCCCATATCAACTAAATATTGGATTTATTACTTATTATCAGTTGTTGTCCTACACTCTATACTCTAAACTCTCTAAAATTCAACTAAAATAAACAACCAGGTATGTGTATGCATTATTATGCAATTGATAACAAAAGATATGTATGATTCAATTGCCAGCATTTTCAATGCAATTATGTATGCAAAGTCTCCTCCTGCAAGTTGTATAAATTTAAATTATGTTTTAAGTGAGAGAATATTGATAACTAAGAGCTTTTAGGTTAAGATGTTTTAACAAAATAGAATTTCGCTTGGTTAACGTTGTTAGGTGCAATAAAATTTAGAAAAACCTTTGAAAGGTTAGAAGAAAAAGAAAGTGATATTCCATGTATGCATTTTTTTCAAGGAAAAGGTCATTGACCAATGAAGATTGGTTAAATATATAAATTTTAGTCAAAATTTTAAAGTTCTTTAATGATGTGACAGAAAAATTTAATTTTTTATTAAGAGTCACATTTAACTTATATTTTTCCTTTATTTTTATTATTCAAATCTAATTAAATTTATTTATTGAAAATCAAGATAAGTTATTCAACACAATAGTGTCTAATATAGAAAAGAAGTGTGATTTTGAAAATTTAGAATAAAAGAAAATAAGTAATGATATGTCTTAACTATATATTTTTATTTAATTTTATTCCAAATTATTAAATAACTTATTTTATTGATCATATTTATATAAAAACTAAAAAATCGATATCTAAGGAGTATTAAAAAAGGCATCACAAATTTATCTAAATTTCATAGTGTTTGATATTTGTTTAAATTTCTTGAAATTGGATTCTTTTGTTATTAAATTGTTATTGTTTTGCTCTTACATGAATATTTTGATGGTTCTTTATTATGAAATTTATTAAATTGCATATTAAAGGCTCTCATTTTTAGCTTCTAGAAGTTATTTTGTTTACTATTTATGACATAATTGAATATGTGCTTTGTCGTGATAAATATAATTTGAAGCATCAATTAAATCTTTCAATTAGATTAATTTTTGGACCTAAAGATAAATGTAATTTGATGTGGACATTACAATTAGATAAATTTTTAGGGCTTAAAGGTAAATATAATTTGGTTAAATAATTAGATCTTGTAATTATAATAATATTTTAAGTTTAGCCAAAATGATAATTCAAACTAATTCAAATCAATAATTTGTCTTCTACTATCAGTTTAAATCAATTCAATTCAATTTGTAATCGAGGATTTTGGATTAGTTTAGTTTATCCTCTTTTATTGACAAAATTTAGTTTGAATCGGTTCGATTTGTCCTTTGCTATCAATTTGGATCAATTTGTTCCAGTTTAAAATTAATAATTTTGGATCTATTTTAAATTTTTTATCCAAACCCAAATTATTCGACCCTACTTTCAATATTTTTTAAATTTTTGATATTGTAGTATATGCCACTTTACTAAGCTTCTTATAAGTAAATCCAAAACAATTATCCAATAACAACTTAATATCACAAATATGGACAAAGTATAAAATAGGGATCAAGTATCTACTCTCAAGAAAAATTTTAATAATATCATAAAACAGTTTCAAATTGTTTGTTAATATTTGAGCTATCTCTCACTCTTGCTTGCTTGAAAAATTAAAATATTGTATTTCGTTTAACTTTAATCTAGAAAAATAACTTCGTACTCTTATGTAGTAGAAATTATAAGATAAATAAAGTTTCACCTAGTCATATAATTAAGCACCAACTGCCTACTACAAAAAACATTCAACTTGTGAGTAATTACATTAAATTTTTTCCCTTTTTTTAACTGTTGTCTTCTAAAATGTAACAATATAATAAATTTAAATAATTGCACTACTACTGACAAAACAAACCATTATTAACTATCAAATTTAGAACATGAGTAGTATAATGAAAATGAACCAATTGTCTACCCAAGATTAGATCACTCTTATCAAACTTCTCTAATAGGAATTTAAATATACTATCATTGCTTGGACAATTATCAAAAGTTAAGGCAAATATCTTACGATCCATATTATTATCTATTAACGATTTGAATAATAATAATAATAATAATAATAATAAATAATTGAATTTAATTAAATGTAGAATGCAAAATAAATAATTGAATGCAAATTTTTATTTTTATATAAAATAAAAGAAATTTCATTAAAATTTTATATAAACACTAATTGTACAACACACTAGATCATTAAAGTTTTAGTGCACAAAAATTCGCTGGCAAAGACAAAAATGAATAGTTTTATTAGTTTAATTGAAAATATTTAGTTAAATAAACATAAGGATTTAAAATAAGAGTAACGTGAAATATTTTTAAAATTTAAACTCAAATGTGTATCTTAATTGCAATAGAACTTTATTGAATGTTGAGATATATAGGTAATTTTAAAAATTATGGATAGATGAAGCTGAATAAGAATGAGGGAATTTTTTTTTCCCAATCATATTTTTCTTAGTTTCACTTAATTTTTTAAGTAAAATTTTTATTTGGATAAATTAAATAATTTTTATATTTTTGTATAAATAAAAAGGCACCATTTTAAAACATTTTTTTAACCTATTTTTCACTTTTTAATTTTTTTTCTTATTTATTTTTCGGGTTTGGATCTGGTCCCTGCCCATGGATCCGGGTTATATCGGTTCACAGACAGCTTTACAGTGCCATCTCCGCCAATTCAACACTGTACAACATTTTGGAAGCGTCCGTTCTCTCTCGCGCGCCATGGCGAAGTCCGCATCGACAGCCGCCACATCCGTCTTCCAAACCCTCCGTCGCTTCATCAAGAAGCCATGGGAAATAACTGGGGTGTGCTCCGACCCGGAATACGTAGAGGCCATACCATCGGCCCTCGAGTACCGTGTCAGGTGCCCGGCCACCCCGAAACAGATTGCCATCGTGCCCACGTCGGATCCGGGAACCGTCTATGACATTAAATACTACTCGCGCGACCAGCGCCGGAACCGTCCGCAGATCCGCAGAACGGTTTTGAAAAAGGCTGATGTGGAGAAGATGATGAAGGAAAAGACGTTTGATGTGACCGATTTCCCTCCTGTTTATTTGACAGCTAAGGTCGAGGAGGACTATAACGCCATCGGTGGAGGCTATCAGAAATAAATTAGGTGAATGCTTTTTCTCATTTTTCTTAATATGCGTTATTCATTTCCTTCTGCGATATGTGGGGTTTTTTTTTTTGGGAGCAATAAAATTTACGTTTTTGCATTGAAAAATTGCTGTAAGATGTTGTATTGGGATTTGATTAATGAAACTCTAGGATTTCAATTGCTTCATTTGCTAGATGTTCTTATAAGATTGGTGAATATGATGACGCACCAGGTGCAGTACTGGATTAAGTTACATTATTGGTCTTTAGTATTCTGGGAACATGTCATAATTTTCTATGTTTAGTGTCTGTTTTTCTACATTAGATAATGAAGTGATGAATGATTGAATTTATGGTTTCTTGTGACCAAAATGTGTACGATGGTTTCTTGATTTTTGCATTGTTATTGTTTGAAGGACTGAGCAAGGTATAGATTTGATTAGGAAATTATTTGCTGCTCGCAATTGGTGGGTCGTTGACGTTTTGAACTATGGAGTGTCAGAGTTTTTGCATCTCTGTGAAGTATCAGGCTTCCAGCAGTGATAGTTAAGAGTGGAATGTGATGCTCACATTTTAATTTTAGCATTGTAGTTCTCTTACAAGCTTTTATGCGTATTTACACACACACGTGTGCGCATTGGTGAGATTGTTGGTGAGTGAGGGTAGCAGTCCCAAACATACCCTGATAGCAACACAAGATTAACGAGTCCAGTGTGTTTGACTAATGGGGCTTTTATTTATTTCATTGAGCAAACAGATCAAATGTGGCTGTGGGAAAGAGTTTTAATAACATTTTGTTCAATGAGGCCAATGTTTTAGAATTTAGCATAAAGGGCTGCAATTTGTATAACTTTGCATTGCATTTTTCAATGCTGTTGTCTAAGAAATATAAACAAAAGGAAAACATCATGTGCATGCCGGATGCTTAAAATTGTAATAACTGTGATTAAACCTTTGGAATGACATGCAGCATTGAAAGGATTAAGAGAGGAAGTCCCTTTAAATTAACATTATGAAATGCATAAAAAGTCTCTGATTTGGTTTGCGTGGCTTGACAAACCAAATTGGCATGAGCCTTGGTTTGGGAAACTTCCTTATTCCCAGCCTTCTGGGGAACAGCTTGCTTTTAATCTCAATTTCGTCTTCTGGCATAGATGATGGTCCTTGTGGGCATATTTTTTGTTGTTTTTACTTCGAAAACTGGATTTATATCTTAGAGCCTGGTTTATCTTCCATATGAAGTGAATAAGTTTGATTGTGGTTAATTATTTTAAACTAAGGCTGTAACTTGTGACCAGTTGAATAGTAAAGCTGTACCTTCAGTTCTCATGATGCTCCAAATATCTCCAGCTGTCTTTTCATAGGATGACTTGTTGCTTCAAGAGCTGTGTAAAGCATTTGGGCATTATACGAGATAAGAAAATGCTGCAACTAATTACTGATCCTTTATCCACTGTGTATTTAATGAATGTTGCTCTAGATTGTTGGTTCATTTTAACAGGGTTTTCTGATTATTTAATGCATAATAATATAGCAATTTATTTTATTGGGCAGCAAAAGTGATAGTTAACTACTTTAAAATTTTTTGTGGCTTCTTACCAGGCTTGTGGGATTGTGGCAAAATTTGTGTACCTGAGTCTTCTTTTCTGTCTCTTTTGCTGTCACTTTGAAAATTGCAGGCAATTTTAGCATGCAGTTTGTGAAGACTGCTGTTAAAGAACATTAAGACTGGATGTCAATAAGGGTTGTTGCCTAAACTTTCCTTTTTTATGCTCATTCTTTTCATTTATGTTTGTATAAGATCCAAATGCAACTGCAGTTTGTTGAGGGATGAAACTTGTCAGATTTTCTTCTCATGATTATCTATTGACAGTTTGTAATGTTGCAACTTGATGAAAACCTGGGTTATATTAACCCTAATAATCATTATGGAATTGGTGGAGCCACATGTATCTATTTTTCTCTGTTGCCCTTCACTTTCATAATCAAGATGGGAAGCTGTCTTTTCTGTTGTTGCCCGTTGTTCCATAACTGCCTGCAATGCTAATTTCTATGCAGTTTGTGATTTTGTTTGATGACATGTATTTTCTGATGCCTCCAAGGACAAGCAAGATACTCTTTCTTTGAATGGCATTTTTTTCTTTTCCAATTGACTAATTGCTCTTCTTATTTAGTAAGAAAACTGCAGCACTTTCTTGTATATTGGCAGTAGAGAATATGTGAGTACTTGGCTACTCCAGGAGAAGGATGTAGGGTCATGGATTATGTACCATCTTTCATTTCACTCTCTTTTTGGTATTTATTGGTTTATGCCCAAAGGCAGTAGTTTTGGACAGCTTGGTCGGTTGCAGAGGTGGAGGCTGGGCAGGGAAGAAGATTTGTGAAAGAGAAATTGTGGTGGAGTTTTTGAAGGGTTTGAACATGTTACTCTAATGAGATTTAAGGCTGAAATGTTAAAGGACACTATTTGTGGTGTTGTGCTTTCACTACAGTGTCTTCTGCTCATTGCTATATGTATATTTGTACACACACACACACACACACACACACACACACACAAGGGATGAGAATTAGAGGTAGGGTAAAGTAGAGTGAAAACTGGTAGTAATCTGGATATAGTGGGCATCTCTTAAGTCAAGGATTCTAAGGGAAGTCTTTTACTGAATGTACGAAGATTCTATATCCGGTTTAGTAAATTGATGGGGGCATTTGAAGGAGATTATAATAGGGCATAACCCTCGATCAAAATTTTTGGTAGGATATGGTTAACTTATATTTTAAAATAATCAAATTTTAAAATAATTTGATGGGATGTTTTGTGAAAGTAGATTATAAGATAATCATTAAAAAATAATTTCTTTTACGTGCTTCGTAAATAAAACTTGAAAGTTTATTGTGCATATACAATGATTAAAATGTAAGCGAGTATTATTTCATAATACAAATAGTTATTATTACAATAGAAAGAAAAGAATAAGTTTTTTTTTTTGTTTGGCCGTACAATGGAATCATCAATAAAAAGAAATTTTTTATTTTTTATTTAGTCAAAAATATTTTTTATTTTTAAATTTATTAATATTTATTAACATATTAAATTTTTTAATTATTTCTTGCTTTTAATTTTAGCTATAATTGAATTTTATTAAAAATAATTATTATAATAAATATTTAACTAATACATTTATCTTAATATTTTTAAATATAAATATTTTTTATATTAATTAATTATTTTTATTATAATGTTTTATGTATGTCATAATTAAAAAATTAAATTAACTTCATCTTTTATTTTTGAATATAAAATATAATTATATCAATAATTATTTTTATATAACAAAAATTAAATTATCAAATAAGTATGACTAGTTGAATAAATTATGATAATTATAAAATTATATAAAATTATAAATTAATATATATATGTAACATATAAAAAAAATTGCAATAATAATTATGATAAAATAATCATAGAATTTTTTTGTCAAAAATAAATATTAATTTTGATAAATTAATTTGTGGATAAATTAAAATAAATAATTAAAAATAATTATATGAAATTAATTAAAATAATAAAATATAATAAAATACATAAATAAAGGATAAAATTAAAAATTCAATCATTTTAAAGAAATGAATCATAATTTCTTATTCTTAAGAGATGAATCACTATTCTTTTGCTTGGGAGAAAAATAATTTCCTTTTTTTTTTACTTAAAAAAACTCATTACCATCCTAGATGATGTTTTTTTTTTCTCGACTTTATTCTTAATGATTCAAAAATTGAGTTGCATTAAACTGTTGATTCAAACTAGTCCAGTGTGGATGCAAAATAAATGAAAATAGTGAAAATCAACCTTTGGATTTGGAGATTAAAAGATACAAAATTTAACAATGCACCACTTATATTTATTGCTACTTAGTTTATAAACATTAATATAATTCTTGTTTTTAGTTTCAAAAAATTAAATCAATAAGTATTGGTTTGATTTTTTATTTAATTTATTTAAACTTGATCCAAATCAGAAAATTTTAATATAACCAATATATTATTTAATTAATTTAATTTTAATAAATATATATATATTTTATTTAAATGAGTACAAAGTGACTCATCTATATCTAATCAATAAAATATTTGAAAAGAACCAATAAAATTAGAATCTTTTTTAGAGTTTAGGACAAATAAAATTAAAAATTAGTTTAACCCAAGCCATTAAACTAAACTAAACCAAATTAAGATCAATTTCGTCAAATCAAAATTTACATTTTTGAATCGGTTTGAAATTTGGACTAAAACTAATCCAAAACCCACAATGCACATCCCTAGTAATGAATATTACATTCAAATTAAAATTATATAAATATTTTTTTTATAATTTTTGTAAATTAATTTAAAATTAAATAAGAATAAGAAACAAGTATAAAAAAAATTAAAATACATATTACTATAAATGGTACACTCAAATAAAATTAAATATAATAATACATATAAAAGTATATATTTTTCCTGAAATTTATAATAATTTTACTTTATGACAAGTTTTATAAAAAAAAAAAAACACATTTATCTCTCTTTTAACCATAAATTAACTAACTAAAAGATATGTATATCCTTAATTTATTTATTTTTTATAAGTAAAATTATAATATATTCATTCTTATTTAATTTTTAGATCTTGTTAGTATATATTTTAAAATAAATAAAAGATATTATTAAAAATTTTAATTATATATATAATAATTTTCTAACAAATTAATTTAAAATTACTTAATACTCCATATAAAATTCAAATAAATTTATTAGATAAATATTTCGATGGTATTAATTAATAATAATATTGAAATATTTTAATTTTTTTTTATTTAGAGCATTTTATACCACAATAATTGTATTGTAAATTTTTAATAAAATTATTTTACAAATAATATGATAATATAATAATAAAATTTATTTTAAGTTAATTCAAATTTTATATAATTAAAAATTTAGAATATAAATTAGTTCTCAATATAAATAAATTAAAAAATAAAAAAATTTAAATAAAGATGAATAAAATAGGATTTTACTTATGAAGTGTAAACAAATAAAAAGTATATTTATTTTTTAGTTAGTTTACTTATAGTCAAAGATTCAAAGGGCTAGTAAATATGCCTATAAAATAAATTTGCCATAAAGTGAAAAAACTACAAACCTTAAAAAAGATATGTGATAAAATCCCAGATAAAAATAATTCTTAATCACCAATATGCTTGTTTGATATTTTTATTTATTTTTAAATTAGTTGATAAAAAGAACTAAGAAAAATATGTGTTTAATTTTAATTTGAATATAATATTTATTAGAAAAATTAAAATTATTATTGATGAATATATATATATATATAAAAGATAATTTCTATTTGATATAGCTATTTTTGCAAGTATTTCATAATTAATTAAGAAGCAATTGCACCTTATAAAGGTTATGTGTTAACCTACTATAAATATAAGATACTCAATTCTTGTAAATTACTACATTTATTTGAGTGATTCATTAACACCGCCCCCCCCCCCCCCCCCCCCTCTTTTTTAGTCATATCTCTATTATGATGAGCTAAAACCAAAGCTCTTAATTTCTATTGAGTAATTGTTTAAGTAAGTCTTGATGAGCACCACAAAAACTTGATGCAAATAGAAGAATTTTTGTTCTACATCTCTGACTAATTCTAATTATTGAATAAATTAAACTTTAATGAATAATTAATTGATTGCCTTTTTTCAGTTATTCTTTTCACCTTTCCTAGTTTATTAATAAGAAAATGGATTTCTTCAATAAATATAATTAATTAAATATATATATATATATATATATATATATCTCTATTTACACACACACTCGCACACATATATATTGAAAAGAATAGAAAGTTTTTTAATTTTACATAATTTCTTATACTATTCTCAATTGTTAGATTAAAATATTTTTAATAATTGAGATTAAATTCAGAATATGTATTAATTATAATATATTAATTATACAAATTAAATTTAATCTTAATTATTAAAAGCACATTAATTTAACGATTGAAAAATTGATGTAAAAAATTATGTAAAATTAAGAGACTTCACTATTTATAGCACATTTATTAATTATAATATATTAATTATACAAGAAAAATTTAATCTAATAATTAAAAATATATTAATTTAACAATTAAAAAATAGTATAAAAAATTATATAAAATTAAAAATTTTTTGATTTTTTTCATATATATATATATATGTGTGCGCGCGCGCGCGTGTACACCCAACAAATGTAAGTAGCCTAATAGAAAGTTTGTATCAAATATTTGATTTTCACAATTTTCAATGTACCGCTTCAAACTGATAGTTGAATCTTGTTCTATGCTTGAATTATTAAGAAATCATTAAGAGTAAAATGAAGTAAATAATTTAATTCAAGGATATATATATATATATATATATATATATATATATTAATTATTTCACATTTTCACTGGACTAATTTGGACCAACGATTCGATTCGGTCCAGATCAACACCCAAATTGACAAAGAATCTCCTAGGATAAAAATTAAAGTAAATAATTATTTAGGTTTAATGGGTTATCTCAAAAAATAGAGGAGAACCTTAGACATTTGGTTATAAAGTTGGGGAAATGGTGGCTATCCTCTTCAAAATCCTATAGAAAAATATAAAACATTAGTTTTTTTTTTTTATATTAAAAAACAGAAAAGAAAAAAAGAGAGAGACTTGGAGAATTAAATTATAAAACAATGGTGAAACGATCATTATAGTTTTAAAAAATTTATAGAAAAATTTTTAAATAAATTATTAATTTAAAATTATTTGTGAATCAATAATAAATTATAAATAAAGCTAAAAATTCAGCCCACAATAATGTTCAAGAAAGATGAAAGTTGAAATACTTCAACATTCTATAGGAAGCTTGATTAAGTACAAATAATACAAATAAATAAATAAAATATAAAATAATAATATTTCAATAATTAAAGCAAGCAGAAAAGAGAGTTGAAATCGTATACACTTTTTTTTTTTTTAATAATCTTTAGTATTTAATGCACTTCTGAATCTATTTAGCCATTTTCAATTTTAAAAACAAATTTAATGAAAAAGTTTTTTAATTTTATCTTCAATTGTGATATATATATATATATATATATTTGAAATGCAAATAGAGATTAGAAAAGTGTTAGTAAATTGGCGGCCATCGGAGATGTAGATGGTATAATAGGAAAAATCAAAATATAATATAAATATTAAATAAAGTACTTACTTTTAAAAATTTAAGTGAGATTGAATAATGGGTACTATTCCAAGTAAAAAGAATTGGATGAAAGTGTAACGCCCTTAGTATTATATTCATTAGACAAATGCCCATTAATTATTGTAATTAAGTTCAGTAATTTGACTGAAAGTACTTCAAAAAAGCAGTAGTAATAATAAATTTATAGGCTCAGTTAGCAAACCAACCCACTCCACTGATTTATTTTGGCAATACGGCCACAATTAAGGGCTAGTTACTAGTGCTAGTGCAAACAGCCGTTCTATTCCTAAACCTTATGCATGCAAACAGTTATAGGCTCTCATTAATTGTAGGTTAAGCAAATAATGCAAATTTGTACATAGCCACTCTAGGTAGAATTTTTTTTTAATTTTTTTTGTGCAATAATATTTTCTTTCAAAAATAGACAATTCTTAATCCTTAATATCCAAGTATTTATTAGAAAAAAAAAAGTATTCACTTACCATATTTTAAAAATTTTGTATAAAGCAAGGTGAACCATTTTTGTTTAATAAAATTTTATACACTATATAAAAAATATATTATGAAAAAAATAAGAAAATACGCCAACCCACCCATCCCTTTTTAAAGTTTAGTAAAATGTATACTTTAATTCTATTTATTTTTAAAAAATATTTACACAGACTCTTGTCTGCTAATTTTGAACTACAAGCATATTTAACTCTTAAAATAATCATGAATTAAAAAATATTATAAAAAATCATTGAAACTAATACAATTTTTTAACAAAGCAATTTGTGTGAATATTTTTTTTCCTATATTCTAATCACTAAGAAGGTTTTCTTTATAGCATAATTAAAACGACTCATAATTATTCTCTAAAGATTATCAACCATATTAATTGTCTCCTTAATTGAAAGTTTAGGAGGAACTAATTTCTTCAGTTAGACCAAGAATTACACCCATGGACCAAAAACTATGAATTTTTTTTTTTTTGGATTATTTGATTATTCTAATGAATATTAGTTGCCAATACTTGTTTCAGTTTTTACCCTACACGTAAAAAGAGAAAGGAAATGGGCTGTTCTTGTCTGAGGTCTGACCTAATTCAGTCACAGTAATCAAGTAGCTGCAATTAATCGAAATGCTGCCAGACACAGTGAAAGCCAAGTCAATACTCAGAACTTTGATTTCCTTATTTGTAATATACATATATTTTTTGTTTTTCAGAAATATAAGATGAAATTAACCTCTGAATCCTAAATTAGTCATAATAAATCATGTTACCTCGATTATTAATAAAAACTAGTTAATGCAATGGTCCATGAACCATATTTCACTAGCATTTAAATGACATATAATTGTGTCATGTTAGTGTATTTGAGAGTTTCACGTTTAAGAGATCAAATTGAGTCGTAAATTATTCTCAAAATTTAAAACTTTATATATATATATATATATATATATATATATATATATATATACACACACACACGTGCGCGCACGAGAAAAAGTGAAAAAAAAAAGGGGAAGAGTTAATCCAATGACCATTTCAGATTTAATTTCTGAATTATGAAAATTATATATATTGGAGTCAAATTAACTTGATTAAAATAATAAAATAATAAAATTAAGAAAAAAAAAAAAACTTCATTAAAGGAATAGACAAGGTATTGTGAAAGAACCTAACTTGCAAGTTTATACAAAATGTTTATAATATTTTAAATCAATCATACTAAGATTATTTTTACATTCTATTGTGTTTTTATTTAACTATAAAAGTATGTGCAATAATTAAAATATTTAATAACCCTAATTTTTAATTAAAATTATTTATTTTTATACTTATATGTAATAAATTCTTTAATTTTATTTTACACTAATTATAACTTAAAAGTCATAATTCTTCAATTTTAAACAAATTCTAACATTTTTTTTTTATGTTCTTTCATCCCATTTTGCTTCTCAGGTTGCTTGCTTTTTCTTTTTTTTTTTTTTTCCACCCTCTCTATTTGGGTTACTTTTGTTGCAATTATTCGTCTCTTCAAACTCTCTATCTATTAATTGCATGCTCTTGAATACACTGGCAATTGTTTCAGAAAGATCTCATCCATGTAATTCAACCGGTGGAATATATTTTAAGAAATGGACATACTTTATCTGGTGCCCTCCACATGTATGCATATCCCTTTTTTATATGAAAAGTTTATAAAGATAAAAGATACATGCATGCATGCATGCATATGTATGTTTATGATTCCTTTTTTTCTGTATAAGAAGCTGCAAAATTCCATAACTAAACTTTGTAATATCTATTATATTCTGTTACTCACATTTGTGAGGGGTCTTCTAGAGTTAAATCGAATCCATTAAAATTTTTGTATTCCTTCGTATATGTTCCCCTCTCACTTTTTCGTTTGGAGGGAAAAGTTTATATCTTTATCAATCTTATATATGTTTAAGTTAGTAAATTAATCAACTTAATTATCAAATGGGTTACTACAAGAGTCAATTATTAAATATTTCTATTAACATTTGGAATAATATATAATTCTTACATTTCATGCATTAAATCTCAGAAAAAGTGCAATAATATATAACTTATACACATAAAACTACAAAAAATAGCATTGTTTTTACGGATAAAAATGAAAATAAAATTAAACTCATTGGAACATATATTTATGCTAATAGATTAACTAAGTGCTAAGCAGCTTTATAAGTAGAGGTGACAAAAATAGACATAACATGATTATTTAACACAAACTTGATACTGATTTAACAAATAGGTTGTGTTCGGATTTAAAATTTTTAACCCACTAATTCATTTACCATACGATTTATTATTTGAATAATTGTATTATATCAATACGTTAACAACCTGTCAACTTGTTTACAACCCGTCAACTTATTTATGACACGATTAATTGTTTAAATAATTATATCATTATTATTTGTCAATTCGTTTACTACTTGATTAACAAACAGATAAATGTATCATTTAAACTCGTCAACCAATTTATTAGTCATTAAATTATAACTTTTATTTTTATATTTTTTCTTGTATGATTCACAGTATTAATTTATATAAAATTAATACAATAAATAATTAGAATATTGGTGAGTTTAATTTATTATGATAATAAAATTATAAATATATGCTTTAATTAATAATAAATATGAAGCTTAAATTAAGCATGTATATACAATAAACTATAGTAGTTTATGTGGCATAGCAACTTAATATATTAAAGTTAGTAAATTTAGTAGATAATATTAATCAAATTATTTATACAATTAACATCTTTGATGTTTCAATTCATTAAAGTTAGCAAAATTTGGAAGATAATATAAATAATTCATTAGCAAATAATGCATGTTATATTTAGTTATTTGGATAGATAAAATTTTTTATATATTGGAATTGTAATGTAAAATTGGATATTTGTTATTATGTTATGTTTTGTTTATGTGTGCTAAATATTGTTTTTTTGGTGATTAATTTTGATTTTTTTTATTATATAACATATTAAACAATTATTTTTATGATTATTGTAATTAATTAAACAAATAACATTTATTTTAAATGGTTAATCAAATTAAATGAGTTGACGAGTTAATCAATTAATAAATAAGTTGATGAATTGTGTTACATCAATAATAATTAGTTAATTAATAAATAATAGTGTTATGTCATGTCACCCATTTATTAAATGAGTCATATTTATATTTATTAATTTTAATACAAATAATAAATAATTTATATTTATGTTGGCATAAATTTATCTTTATATTATTTAAAATGATACGAAACATAATTCATTTATTTAAACTTTTATCCTTAATTATAAGTATATTTGTACTAAATTATAATAAAAAAAATGATATTTATCTCGATTGTGCATATTTTGAACACCGAAATGAACAATTTTTACTTTCGATTTATTAGTGTATAGTAAATGATAAAAGCACTAAGCAAAAAAATGACAACAAATGAAGTTGTTTCTCTGCTCAAGTTGCTGAGTTGGGCTGTATATTATCACTCAATTCTAATTCTAATGTCGATAAAAATCATTCATTATGCACTAAGCATAAAATGACAGGTAAAATTATCGTTTCTGTGCTCGGGGTGCTAAGTTAGGCTATGTATCATCACTCAATTCAAATTCTAATGGTGGCATGAATAGAACATGCGGTTCACTTTCTCTGCTTACATAACATAGCTTTTTGTATTATTGATGGATCGATACAGCACGCATTTATATATGTTATAAAAGCTGTGATCGGTCACGTCGCTTACTTTCTTTTGTTTTTGCTTTAATTTCTAGGGTTTTGCAGATAGAGAGCAATCACTTTCCGTGTGTCTGTGTAGAAGAGAAGAGAGTAATAACTGCATCTATCAGCATTGAAAAGGACACAACAAAACAAGAAGAAGAAGAAGAAAAAAGAAAAGTAAGAGAAGAGACATCACTTGCAATTACAATTACAATACAATACTAGATGCTTTATTGAATTACCCAAAATCTGCTCTGCCCTCAAATTGTGCACAGTACAGTTTGCACTCGATATGCTATCCATATGATATGACTATGGTGATACTTTGATGATCGTTCATTCATTCTTTCTTTTGGTCATTTATTTTATTAGTTTTTTTTATATTTTATATATTCTATGAGATGAGAGGAGTATCTATCCAATCCATAACATTTTGTTCTCTTCCCAATGGACAATAAGAGTATAATCTCTTTCTCTGTCTCTCTCTGGAACTACAAAAACTAGGTCATGATGATGATAGCTGAGATCAGATTGTTGATGGTGACAGTAATCCACTAGTGTCATGCTCACAGCATCAAGTCGTTCTTATTATTATTTTTTTTCCTAAGAAGATCATCATAAATACACAAATTATTGATTAAATTTTGTCCAATTAAAATTTTGTAATAAAGATTTTAGTTTTTAATTCATGGAGATTCCTAATTTGTATTTAACGGTAATATAAGGATACTTAGTCTGACTAAGAATGAATTTAGCTTTCAAATTTGAAATTGAAGTTGAAAAAGTGTTTGGTAAATAACTTAATTTTAGTGTGGTTTGTTCAATTCTTTTGTTTTCATTAATACTAAAGATCTAATACTTTCGTCTAAAACAATTGTGACAATAATTTTGTTAAGATATTTATATATTAAATCAAACTTAATTTACACCATATGTATGTATGCATGTTACTATGATTAAATTTAATACAGATGGCGAGAGATATTTAGTGATGTTGGACACATTAAGATTCTGGTATTAGGCAGACAATATAGGCTTTGGCATATACTGCTTAGTTTGTATGTGTATAATTATTTGATTTTGCATACATTTGGCTTTACATAAGTAATTGAATTGCGGTAAATTTTAATCAATTTTGCAAACTTTGATGCTGGATTTATGAAAGCATGTGTAGCTTCATGTTATTAATTGAACCAATTGGAATGGGCGGGATTGAAAGAAACCATTCCTAACTGTTATATATTCTGCTGCAATATAGTTTTGTTAAGAACATGATAATTTCTTGTGATTTCTCGGCAAAATTAAATTACACTGATTATGGTTTGACTCTTACGCTCTTTATTATAGCATTGATGAAATGAAGTATCCTGGAACGATCGGAAATGATTTGTCGAAATCATAGCACTTTCTTTATCATCAATTTCACAATTTTTTATGATGCTCTCTGTAATATACAATTTATTATCAGTTAACAAGAACGATCGATGTTATTATCCCTTTTTACTGGAGAACGATAGTTCAACTTATAGTGAAAAGATTAATGGCTCTCTGAACAAGAAGCAGTACCAGTACGGCTGTCTAGGATCTGGGGACCGTTTAATTTTTGCATTTATAATGGTACCTTAAAAGAAAAAGAACATAGGGCAGTAATATGGTCTTTGCCTTCCATTTTTTTATTTTTTTCTGATGAGAAAGAGATAACTCAGAAAATTTTCCATAACAAAGAAAAATAAAATCCTGAAAAAGCAAATTAAGATGGATACTCTTTGATCAAAGCTTTCTAAGTTCTTTGCATAATTAACGATCTAGAAATAGATTCATGGCTGTTTCGTTCATTATTTCTGAGTTTGAGCAACAATTCTTAATTACATAAGATTAATTATTTAGGGTTCTCTTAACTTTCGTACTCTGTTACATATATTCCTATCCTTTTGGGCCATATTGATCAGTTGATAGCTTAACTATAAAAGGGGAATTTGTTTGAAGGATGGGGGCACTTTACTATTTACACCATAGCTGCTGCATTTCTGGGTATTTAATTAATTGTCCTTCAAAGGAAAATTTAAGCTATATATAGATTAGCAGTTGGTTTTTAAGGTTTCTAGGGTTCATTTAGTTGTAGGGTTTCTTTTTTCTCGATACGATCATAGAGATATAAAAGTAGAGATCAGCTTTTGACTGGTGCAACTGTTACTATAGTCTATTAGACCTTCTATTATTTTGGTGATTGAAGAAGATTTCCCATTTTCTAGATTGTTAAGGTAGCTCAGAAGAAAAAGTTGCAGACTCTCTCTAACTCTCGCACACCCATATTTAGACGCAAAGAGTTGTTTTAAATTTTGAGAAGAAATTTTACAAAACCAAGAAGAAGAAAAGTATAATTTATTTTTCTAATTTTACCGATATCATTATCAGCCTTTTAACAGATGATATAATGAAAACAAGCAGAAACCTAATTCTTTCTGATGATTGTTGCTTGTTACATATATATAACCATGCATATTCATTCATCTGGAAGCAAAGCTCATGATTCCTATGTTGTTCATTTGGGAAGCAGTTCTTTTTGTTCAACAAACGCTGCAGCCTTTTTAGGGTTTCTTGTCTCTTGCAGCAGGCATCTTCATCGAACAACGACTGGGGAAGAACAGGTTTGGTAGTTCCTACACTCTATGCCCTTTATTTAAGCGACAAATAGCCAAAATTTTAGATTGAAAAAATTAAAAATAAAATCTCCGAGTTTCAAAGTTCGGGCTCAAAAATTCTGATCTGTGTGTGAACTGCAGTTTATATATAGTCATGTAAATCATCTGATGCCAAAACAAGTAACAACTGATCAAATTAATTCATCTCTGATTTCGTAGAGAAGGCTTATATTAAATTTGATGATCTATGCATAGGAAGAAGAATTAAAGTGAGAACTAATGAAATCGCCAGCAAGTTAATACAAGTCTGGTAAGCTAATTAACTAACCCTCTGCAGTAAAAAATCTCAGTGCTGCCATAATACATATGGTATGGGTGGTCCATTATTTTCTTTCTTTCTTTCTTTCTTTCTACAGAGTGTAGATGCTTTAAAGAAGCATTATGTATAAGTTGGTCCCTCCTCTATGAGGAAATATTATAGCTAGCCAGCTAGCTATCTCTATCTGCCATCTAGTCCTGCCGATGGAAATCTTGCTCCTTACACCACAACTTTGAAACCCCCATGCATTACCACTTATCCCTTCACAACTTATCTCTTTACAATTTAATTTAATTTAATTCCTTCCACCTAGCTATCATGTACTTAATCAAATCATCTTGCATGTTTAACTAATTACAACCCCTGACTTTTCATTCTGAGTATATGTACCATTACCCTTTATCCATTTAAAACTAGCTTAACTATAAATCAATTGGGATTGTCTTTATAAGACACAATTGCATAAATAAATGCACATAATCCCGAATTAGGGTTTATTTACACCAGTTTGTTCAGCTACGCATATATATGTTGTAACTAAAATTACTTATATGGTTGTCAATCTAAAAATACTAATCCCTTTTTCCTAATCCATGTGTGATAACCAATATTCTTCTATGGAACATTATCTTGTAAAAACGGCAAGGATAACCAACAAAACTTAATTACTGTTAATTAAGCTAGTGATTATTAGTTCAATTACAAAGTAATTAGAAGAGATTGAGGAACTTATTATTAATTAATCTAATTGATGTGTCAACGTAAACAGTTGCCACATGGTTGTAGATTTGCCACACCTTTTTCTTTTTCCACTGGAAGACAACATGCCGTAGTGAAATTCCAGCGTCCTTTTCTATCCAAAACTGTAATTGTTCACACTCAAAGTTTAGTCTGCTGCTATAAAATTTCATTTCAAACCATACAACCACTCTACAGTACAAGCCAGTTAAATTGAAGATCAGACTTGAGCTCTTTTCAAGGTACTGTGACCTCCAATTTACATCTTAATCTCCTCCTGCTCCCCATATTTCCGGTGTCAAGAATAAAAAGCCATAATCGGCTTCAAATTGCTCCAACTTTTCTGCTTTGTGTAAGTTTATCCTGTAGTACAAGAATGTAATTTTTGGTTTAGGGCAATGGAGGAGGGGAGATATATATGTTTGTTAACCATTAATTTCAGTCGCATGTCTTTCGTTTACGATTTCCAGTGAGATTATTTCCATTTTCTCCTTAATTGTGTTCATGAATTAGGGGTTTGTTTTGCTTAAGAATTCCGGCGTATTCCACTTCTATTACTTCTTCGAATCTTGGCGAAAGCCTAAATTTCAACTTCTTTTTAAAGAAAAACATGATTTTCTTTAATCTATTTTTAAACATCATCAATCTTAAATCTCCACTTAAGTTTTCTCACTCTATGGAGATTACTGAAAGTTGAGAAACATTCTTCAAATTTTGTGAGGATTAGTTAGATTATATTTTACCATATGAATCTTTGTTTAAAGTATTATTTTCCTATTTATGAAGTAAAATTTTACTAAAGACCTATCGAATTAGTGAAAAATCTATCTATAAAATAACAATCATAGTTAGCAGAATTACACATATTCTAATAGTTAAGTTTACACTGATTCCTTGCAGCTGGATGATGAGAGAAGTGGTAAGATGATATCAACTTCAAGAGAAAAAGGTTTACAAGCAAAGCAGGAAGGTGACACCAATGACAACAAATTCTCTAAGCCACCATCCAGTTCAAGACAATGGTCGGCATTCAGAAATCCAAGAATTGTGCGCGTCTCCCGTTCATTTGGAGGCAAAGACAGGCACAGCAAGGTTTGCACTATAAGAGGATTGAGAGACAGGAGGATAAGGCTTTCGGTACCGACTGCAATTCAGTTATATGATCTCCAAGATAGACTTGGGCTTAGTCAGCCAAGCAAGGTAATAGATTGGTTGATTGATGTCACTAAACATGATATTGATAAGCTCCCACCACTTCAAATACCTCAAGGATTTGGTCAGTTTCACCAGCAAATGCTACTATGTCATGAATCAAATGCTTCTCAGTCTTCTCTTTCTCCCTTTTTTGATGTAAATTCTTCGTTCATAAAGGATGGAGGATTTCATCCTTTACTTTCTGGCGAAGAAGGGATAAAGATCAACAGCAGTGTTGATGCAGAAGATCAAACCATGATGCAAAAATCTAAGTACTGGGATGTAGCTTCTTCAATGAGGGAAAAAGGTAAGGAAGTTGAAAGAGATCAAACTTCAGTGTCTGAGAAAGGAAAGTGGATTATGCTAAATGATGAAGAGAAAAATCAAGATGGAACCAGTGATTACACAGCTCAAAAGTTTTTTCCTGTAGCCAATCAGTCTTCCGTTCCAGGAATGCTAAACAATGCCTTGCCATTCAACTCTTACTGCCATTGGGAGCCTTCAAGTTTATCTTTATCTCAATATGGGAGCCATGAATTTCTGTCCCCAACAGAAAATCCACTCTACAGCAATGCTATATCAATGCAGTCTTCGCTGGCTTTCCCATCAGGGTCTCACTTATTTTTCTGCCCACCTGCAACGATACCATCACTTTTTCCAACATATGCTCCATATCACTCAACTGCACCCGAGAGTCATGACTCCAGACAAATAAATCATTTCCAATTGTTGAGCTCTTCACAACATAACATCCTACCTAATTCTCTCGCAACCAGCCCACAAGTGAAACCTGCTTTTTCATTGAATGTAAATCCTGGGCTTGCTCATACTCAGACGAATGCTGAAAGCAATCCAGACAAGGAAGACCCCTAGGTTTACTACAATTTCGATCAAGAACAGTGCAGGGTCTTAAACTTTTGTAAGGATTTTAATTTGCTCTATATGGAGACAAAAATCTAATGCATCGATAAAAGCAAGAATAGATAGTGAATGATGGCCATCACCGGTATCGATCTTGTCCGATTTTCATCTCAATGCGATTAACTGGGCCAAGAGACCTTGCATGAACCAAGTACTGTTTCCTGCTCGATCCATGTTGGTAATTTCCTCATTACAAGTAAGACACTGAAACACTTTTTCTACAATATTATTTATTAGCTCTGTAGACGATGTTAATAGGTGAAAGTTTGTAATATGCTAAAATACGTTATCGCAACATTCTTGGCTTTGGATGTGGCTTTTTTCCTTTTACCTATATTAAATACCATGATTTATTAAGATTGAGCGAATATCATGCATATCAAATTCATGAAAATAGCATTAATTTTGTATGAGGATAAGCTCTTCCTGTTGCATTTTACCATGAAATTCTGTCTTAGTTAACATTATACATCACTACCAATTGCATACTTGTAGCTAGGACTTCCGTCAATTTTAGTTGATGGCTTTGCATTCTAAGTTGCAGGTGAGGGCACATTCTTTTGTAAATTTGTTTTAACAAGTTATTGCAGATTTACTGAAAATAAACTCCTAGAGAAGAATAATGAAATCTCTTACGATTAAATACAACCAGTATAGGCTAAGAGGGATGAAAAAAAAAAAAAACAAGAAAGTCCTTAACATTGCCCAATCAAATTAATTTACTGACTCCGTCAGCTTTGCTCAGTTAATGTGTAGCGCAATAAGCATGTTAACAAATTAATCAATGAATATAAGATTCTTCTGTAATATGAACTTATCTTATTTTAAAAATTCTTCCGATGTATATTATACATTTCAGTTACAAACATAAATTTGTTGAGCTAAAACTTAGATCAAAACAGAATTATGGTCCAATTAGCTAACAGATAGATAGATAATAAACCAAAGTTATGAAGATAGTTGAGAAATCTAGGGCTCACTCTTTAAAGTTTTACATTTTTTCTTGAAGAAAAATTAAGTTTTTATTATGTTGATGTTATTATTTAAATAAACAGACAAAGAATTTTCTTTAAAAAAAAAAGAATTGATTCCATACTGAATTTGGAGCCAAATATTTTCTGGGTAGTTTTTTTTTGGATTTTCTTAATACAATCTAGAAACTATTTTAATATTGATAAATTTTGACCCCTCTATATACAAATAAATTAAGTAACTAATTAATGCATGCTACTATTCAAACTTAGATGAGTTAGTTATTTATAAATGTAAATGTTTAATGATTTTCCGGTTGCAAACCATAAAGGAACTATGTACTCTAGGGTTTTAAATACATGCACAAATTAGAATCAAACTATTTGAAAACAACTAGATTGAGAAGTGGATTATTGAGAAGCTAGTTGATACATTTAGCTTAGGAGGTTAGGCTCAAGTCTCAAGTAAGTACGTACTGTTAGTATGCAAATTAAAGAAGCTTGAAGTAGCTGACTGACTTTCGGCCGTGTTGACCGCAACCACTGAAAACTATTGATATAACTACTGCTGTGTTCAACGTAGTGGACTGCTATATGCATATATTGTGGCAGAATGGTGACTGTTTTTGTTTTAGCTTTTAATGGCGATGATGCATCCCGTGAACTAGCTGGTACTGGGGATGTGTATTTATCAATTGGAGCTTAATCTATAGTATTTGCAATTGGAGCTAGGGTTTTCATAAATAACAACTAGCATATGTTCGCGCAAGTAGCTAGGGGAGCACACGCATATGTAAATCATACTTGCTATTTAGTAGCTATATTGTTATTATATCACTAATGTACATGTTCATGTTGAGTTATGTATATCTCTGGTAATGATCTTCTGGGTAAAATTTACGACGTTTAGTGAAATACAGGTATCTAAAAAGTAAAGAGACTTTCCTTCTCTCTTGAGAAGAAATTTGGGAGTTTACATACGCGCGTACAGATATATGTTTTAGTGAAAATATATTTAACTTGTAAGTTCAATTTGTTCACGAAAAAGTACATGTACTTAATTGATAATGGAAGTATAAGTTAACCTCAGCAATTCTGACATATATGTGTTTGAATTGAAGATATATATATGTATAGTCTGAAAAGTTAGAATTATTAGAACGAAGTCATCTGTAGGCGGAAACTGTATATATAAAATATATTCTTACATGCAGTCTAAGCTAGGTCTTGAAGAGACATGCTTTATTATCTCAAAGTTGGGAAGGTAATTTGCCAATCTCCTTAGAGAGAGAGAGAGAACGTTGCCAATGGTGAAAACAAGTTTGAATATATATGCATGCATACATTTAAAATTATTCAGGATTCGTGATTGCTGGTATGTAATCTTCAGAAATCTACTGCTACAAAGTAATATATGATGACTAGTGAATACTTACGATTCAACTCATAAATTAGTTAAGACATGCACGCGTCATCGTGTACTGTCTCAAGTGATTTTATTTGAAGAGAGGCCCTCATGATCATATTGTGATATTATGTTATTCATATAAAAATTGGCAGATTTCTTTCACCCCAAAGCTCGTACATACACATATATATTCGATGGAGCGAGCGAACTAGCTATATAGCTCTCATTCTCATGCACATGCACGCCGACCTAAACATGCATCAACATTATTATATGATGCACTCTGTATATATACGTGTAAGTCAACTAGGTAGGTTCTATATCAGCGTACGCTGGCTCTCCCGTGACAAATAAATGTATATGGCAATATCATAAGAGCGAGGATTGTTTATTGGTATTATTTCTATTTATTTGTTTGTTTGTTATGTTATGTTTGGTTGTGAGGCACGTAAAGAGTTAGCCCACTTGCCAGTTTGGTTTCGTTTTGCTACATGTCTGTAATCCAATATCTTGAAGTTGAAGAAGGCATGCAGTGCGGCAGGTCGGAGCATAAGAAGCATGGAAGACTCTTAAATCAATTAGAAAAAGAAAGAGAGAAAGTAATTGTGTAGAATCTGCAATTCTTCTAAATTGAAAAGGATATAAGATAACTACAGCAGCGGCAGCAGCAGTAGGCTGACAAATACTCGAAAGGGAAAGTAAAACCCAGTAGCTTAATTGGATCAGGAATTGCTCACTTTATGTATATTTATATACATCAAGAAAACAGATATGAATATATCACCATATCCAAGAAACATTAAAGGATAACGCAAGTTGGGGTTTAAAGTCGCAGCGTAAAAGGTTGTTTGTGGTCCTCCTCCAGCTACGAAGTGGGGTGGTTAATTTTCTATAAACAATAATGAAATCATATATGTACCTTTCACTTCGTTTAAAACAATATCATCCCAACAAGATAATAAATCTGATGACAAGATATCATTTTCAATTCACCTCCACAGCAGATTTCTTTTAGAGGCTTCAATGGTTTTCTAGTTTCATAGACAATTTCTCATAAATTTTATCGTAGGGAGATAGATGTACTTTATGAAACGAATCCAAATTTTATTAAAGGGTTTGTGATACAAATAATACAATAATTTATTACGAACAATCCATGAGTTATATATTTCTTCTTAAGTGTAATCAAAATAGAAGGAAGATGGGGCGGGGCCTGCATATGTGTGTAAGCGTGCCGATAGAGCTATACCAATTGATTGTGGTCCTTTTCTTGTACACCATGCTAAATAATTGAAAAATTAAGGACCACCTTTGAATCTGTTATATAATATATATATATATATATATTTCCATTATTATTATTATTTATTTTCTATTATTATTATTATTATTGAACAAGGAGAATTAGATGAAATGAAAATTGAGGATTCCCTGTGAATTGAGAACAAAATCCCTCTTATTGTTATTCGGACAAAATTTACCCAAGTAAAATTGCCCAAGTCCATGTTTAATGATTTTAAGTCTAGAGGGTGGCACCAATCAGGCCATAAAAATGAGGTTCATAAAAGCTCACGGGTTGAAATGTCTTGGTCAGTATACAAATTAAAAAATAATAATAATAAAATAAAGTTCAACACCATGCATAAACTCAAATCAACGCACGAGGAGAGTCAGACTTGGTGGAGGCCTGAACTAGTCAGCAGACTTACACTATTTAATACAAATATAAATAAACTTGCAAACTTGAACTCAGACCAAACTCCTAGCAATTTTAATGTTTCGGCCCGACTTAGCCCGAATGTGGATTGAGCCTATAATATTAATATTATTATTATTATTATTATTATTTATGGCCAGTCATATTGGACTTTTGAGCTTCGTCTAACCCTACCCTACCCTACCCTATTGTAATCTATATAATTAAGTCTATTTATAAATTTAACATCAATTTAGTAAGTGAGGTATAATAATAATAAATATAAATGAATCAAATTTACATGAAAACAATATTA
Organism: Khaya senegalensis; assembly: GCA_032402905.1. Lineage (NCBI taxonomy): Eukaryota > Viridiplantae > Streptophyta > Magnoliopsida > Sapindales > Meliaceae > Khaya > Khaya senegalensis. The sequence continues at coordinate 3,195,003 of CP135557.1, read as the reverse complement.
CCATAAATGAAATTAATCTATTGTCAACAATTTTCAGACTTGCAAGAACTAGTTTTTAGGATGAATATTGAAACGGGAGTACAATAGAGAACGTTAAAAGAAGGACAGCAAAGCCCCCGGCGAGGATCGAACTCGCGACCTTTCGCTTACGAAGCGAACGCACTCCCACTATGCTACGGAGGCAGCTGTTTCCTATAATATTAATTAATTCATTATGTTTAGTTATCCTTCTACCCTTTAAATCAAAACTCACCTATTGCTTTATGAGATTTCCGAGAGTGATAATTTATAATTCTTTCGTGATTGGCAAAATTAACATCTCAAAAGTGAAATATTTTAATTGAAAATGGTTCCTCGAAAAGTTGAGTTAATGTGTTTCTGCATGATTTGCTTTGTCAAGAATTTCAGGAGCTGCCACCTTCACCCTTCACCTCCACCTGTGTGACCAATGCTGGTAAAGATGTAGTCAAGATGAGATGGAGATTAAAAGTCTGGATCTGCAGATGAAAAATGTTTGGAATAACACAGTGAAATTCACAAGAATTCAAAGGAAAATTGATGAGAATTGGTTCTTATGAATAACTGTTGTTATCATCATATTTATTACAAGGTAATTTAATTTCTTTACAATCCCGCAAGTAACTATGATTCTCGCTTGTGGATTATTAAACTTTCATGAATAGAGAGATATATACTGCATGTATGAAATCACCAAGGGAAGACCAAAGGTTAAAGCTAAAAAAAAAAAAGGAAGAGAGAAAGCTAAAGAATCTATTTTGCTTGCAGCTACTCTGCAAATACTTGTCTCCGCCTACCTGGCTTGGCTCTCGGATTACCGGCTTCACCAATCACAATCTCATCAACTAAATCCTTAAAGAGCAGACGCTCAACATCCAACACTATCACAGAAATCTCATTGTTGAAATTTGTCCAACTACCTGATCGAAATGTCACATCCTCCCGCAATATACTTTTCAGATTATCATCCTCGTCACCTAGGCAGCATTCTGATTTCTTGGCTTGAAGTTGTTCTATCTCTGAGCACAATTCTTTTAGAAGCTTTTGCGCACTCAGGGTCTTCGGAGCCAGTTCGCTGGCCTTTAACCATGGCTCTTGAGAGGCCTTTAAAGCTAACTTTCCAACAAGGGTCTCATTAACAATGTCAAATATGAGTTTCCGATGAATTTTCTCAGAGTCAGTCTTTGAATGGGAAACTTTTACCGGGCTACTTTTTTCTTTTGAATGCAACGTGTTTGCATTGGTTTGTTCCAAAACAAAGAACAACTCAGGGTTGATTGGGTGGCCTGATGGGTGGATCTGAAATGTTGTCAAACCGGAACCGAGGTCTCTGAGGAGGAGGCCAGAAGCTAGCAATATCTCAGAGATGTATCTGTGGTCAGGATTGGTGTTCTCACAAAGAGATGCAATGTAGTCTGTACTGGCTTCATCGTGACTCGAATTTAGTCTTCTAAGCTTTTGAACTAAATGTTCAATGTTTTGCAATTTCTTGCGATTGATCTCTGAGGCAAGACCAGAACCTATGCTGTTAGATACGAACTTTTCTTCCGAATTCCATTGATCTTCACTGAAGCTGTCATTGAGAATTTTAGCAACATCACCTGTAGGGAGTGCCAAAGTCGAGTTAGATTTACAGAACGTAGACACCTTTGCATACTTTAGAAGAATGATAAGAAGAGGTGAATTAGTATTTGCTTCTTCTTAATTGCTTGCTCTGTCAGCGATGCTATAATTAGGTGCGCATTGAGCCAATTGGATTCAAAATTAAACTCAGTAATATCAAATATTGTCCACACGGTGTCAACCCTATTACAACTAGGGTTGTCTAAACCAAATCTAGACAAATAACATGTGCATGGACGGTAATTCTGGGAAATTATTCTCTATAATGATTTATAATTTGCATTTTTGGATGGGCGAGTGGGGAAGTTGGTGCTGAAAAGAAAGACAGTGGTAAGTGATGTCCAAGTGAAACTCATTAAATTTACAGGAACTTTACCTTTCAGGGAATTAGGCTTCTGCTTTACAGGAGATGGCTCATCATCTCCTAATACTGAGGAATCAAAAACAGAGACAGGGCTGGGATGCTCTGGGATGACTGTAGCAAGTTCTGCCAATGCTTCATCTTCATTTAATCTTGGAGTTGATTTCTAAAACCCAGAAAAAGTATGTCAAGCAAGTGATTCTAATAGCTGAAAGAAAAGTGAGGAAAAAAAACGCATACTTTCTGCACTGAGCCAGAAAACGAGAATTTGGCGGGCTTCATGGATGGACTCTGGCTGCCATTGATCTCAATAGAACGTTCACTAGTAGAAAATTTCATATCTATCCTTGAGTCGAAGCCAAGATTGCTGTCTGATTGAACAGAGGCATCATCGACATGACGACTTGAAGTTCTTAATTCATTACTTATCTGACTCAACTGATCATCACTCGGCTGTGAGTTGCGAGATTTGTATTTGTGTTTACCATTTGGAGAAACAGAATCTACCAAATGCCTGTTGGATTGTCTTCTGGATTTATTTACGTCAGCTGGTGGGGTAGGTGGACGAGATCTCTTGTCAACCTCAAACTTCCTCTGCCGCAATCTAGGACTCACTGAACCGTAGCTCTTTGATGAATTTGTTGTGCTTTCTTCTGGTAAGTGTTGAGGCTTTGCTGAAGGCCGTGTAGATCTTATATGCCGCACACTGGTTTTCTTATCAGAAGTGCTGACAGCAGAGTCAATGCGAGTGCTTTTGGGAGACTGATCTTTAGCAGTTCGGATATTTATTGAACCCTTTTTATTGTCTTCAAATTCCTTGCCCTGGAGCTTCTGGAGACCAGAAAGGCTGTCTATTGGAAATCCTAATGCAGGGATATTAGATTTATGAACAAGTTTATCTGGTTTCATGATCACGATTGAGGATTCAAATGACCTGAAGGAAGTGGAACCCTTGGTTGTGGAATCAATGACATCATTGCTCTGCAGATTCCGCTGGCTTGGCAGTTTCAGATGAGGATTGTAAGCTTTAGGTTCAGAGTCGTTTTGAGTCCCAAAGATTGAAGCTCGTTCCTCGTCAATGCTCTCTATGAGCCCATTCACTTGCAGAGCTTCCAGTATCCGTTTAAGAGCTCTGAGGTCCTTTCCAGATTGTTTAAACTTGAGATCTTTCAATTGCTTTTCAATCTCAGTATAAACAGAAGGAAAGGAACTTGGTGTGCTTTCAGGAACTTGTATGGGCTTGAAAGCTGTTTTTGGAGAGCTTCGACTACCATCCAGTTGCTTCCATGGTGCTGGCTCAATTGGAAACTTTGAACTTGAAACTGGTTTCATGGTCAAATCAGGATTTTTCCATTGCGGTGAAACTGGGTCTTTCAATGAGCTTCTTGGTGAGCGGGAAACTCTAATTGGCTTGTTTAGATCATTTGACTTTAATGATCTTGAGAAGTGGTCTTTCTCTACAACTGGACTGGTTTTAATCAATCCCAACTGACTATCACTAGCTGAGCAAGAACCTGGCAAGGTTTCTAAGCCCATCAATTTTGCTACAACACTTGGGGGCCGTTTCTGAGTTCCCAAAGATTGCGGTAGATTAAGGACTTTATTGTTTGAGTTTCCTTTGTCCTGAAGATTTTTGAAAAAGTAATTTGGTTTTGAATCAGAGTTAGAAACCCGCATAGAACATTCTCTACTATCCAGGGAAAGCTTGGGCATCTCTTTTAGCTTTGGTGTGGACTTGAAGGTGTCTCGTGGTTCAAAAGATAACCGATTTATCTCCTTCCCATCACCAGAAAAACGAGGAGCATTCCTTGAAATTGAATGCCAAGATCCATCTTTTGCGTCAGACTTCGAATTTGAAAGTTCTCTCGCTTCATTATAATACAATGGCGCTTCTCGAAGTTTTGCAAGTACTCTAATGGTCTCCTTGAGATCAGCAGACGTATTTTGCTTCCCACTGATCCCAACACCATAAGATGCATTCACCGATTTGGATAGTTGTACTGGCCGAGGGGAGTCTTTATTCTTCAGAGAACGGACTGCCGGTTCATCATTGGCTGTGGTTTTGACTGATAGTCCTCTAGCTTCTCTATACATAGAGTCCTTAACTGCATCCTGAAGATCGAGGGAATGCCGCCCCAAATACGGAGAGGTATTTCCTTGACTCATAACTGAGTCCCTTGAGGGAATTTCAGGAAAAAGTATTCTATCACATGAAGAGGCTTCTCGTTGAGCTGTTTTCCCACAGTCCAACGAGGACAGGGAAGAAGAACAAGATGATGTGAAAGATGCTCTTGATGATTCCGTGGAAAGTCTTTGTTTCTCATTTACAGTTTGGTTCAAATTTATTTCCTGCAATAAAATGTTGACAAGCTTAGATTCGCCAATGATTTACACAGGCATATTGATTCTATATATTCCTTCAGGAAAGAAAAATGATAATTGTTAATTCAGTATAATTGTCAAATGCATGGTCAATAATAGTGTAAGAAGTCTCGTCCGGTTAATCATAAAATCAACTTGACTAATCCATATCTCAATTGTCTTGGATTGGAAGGTCAGAGTATGGTTTGTCCAGAAAGACGAAAGAAATAGACAAAATCATGGAATAGAAATGCCTCACATTTGCTGTCCGTCGTTTGTAATAGACATTATTGAATTCCCCTTCCAATCTGTCATTCTGGAAGTGGGAAGTACCTGCAAAAGCACAGTAGAACGGATATTGTATTATTTAGCAGCACTATGATTTTCCAACGTGTGAGCTCATTAAAACACTAGAGGAAATATGAGAGATGCTTAGACTTTTATCAACTATATCACATCTACAGTAGAATGCAGCTGAAGGATACAATTGAGGGAAAGAAAAGATAGAAGAACAAAACGCAAAACAACATAAACAATTAGTTCAAACTGATCTGTAATACAAATAGGCATTCGTAAGTGTTACAAAATCTGATTTCAATAGAATTTTGAGAGAATTCTATTCATACAACATTGTAGTCTAGGAAACAGTTGCCAAAAATATTAGTCAAGAACTGGCCATAAATTCATTGTTCACAAATCAAACATGCATACATACATCAATATTAAGAGCAGAAGAATTTGTAAAACTAATATCAAGAAAAAGGAAACAACTGAATAAGGCTGATGTTGGTCATGAATTAAATTTATGAAAGAAAACTCTTTTATTGATTTCAACACAAGTTAAAAATTCAGTTTACAACAGCCAAGAATTTTAATACACTCAAAAGATTAAACTTATTGAGCTTACAATCAACAGTTATTGATTACCTGGAGGAAGCTCCTTGTGGCTCAGGCGTCTACCAGTTAGGACATGATGGCGATCAAAGATTTGGAAAATCCCAGTCATGCATCCTATTTGCTTCTGCAAATCTGGATTGTCATCCGCTAAGGAATGTAGAAGTTTTGCAGCCATTCTACCACCTCTCCTCAGCCGAACAGTATTCTTTACTCCCGCTTTCCTTGACTTTATTATTCGTCCTCCGAAGAATACAATTACAACAATTCAGCTTCTATTTCCATAAATCTGAATCTAAGGCTCATCGACAATAATTTAATTAGTTTTCTGCAGAGAAGAAATGATCAGATATCTAAGAATTCTTCACTGGCCCAACTGAGGAATGGAAATCTCAGATACCTCACGGTCCTTATTTCACTCTTTAACACCGCTATCCAAGTTCAGGAGCAATAATTCTGAACCCCTTTACCTGTTAACTGTTTTTACTTGAATTTCTCCCACTCACTAATGTGCATAATTCAATGCACAAGATGAGGTCTTAGCAAAGCTTATCAAATATTAAAGAAGAATAGCACTTTCTAAGTTCATTTAATTCCAAACTATGCATTACACTGAACAGAAATTATCAATGAATTTATTTCTTTTGGCATATCTACAAGGCCCCAAAAATATGTCCTAAATCCAGCTAATTACAGCTCAAAAGAAAAAGCTTTAGTCGTCTATGAATATCCAACAGATCAAAATTGTCCCTTTGCAATAAAAATCACTAGCCAAAAGTTATCCTCTTATGACAATAGCTGTACTTGAAGGGTTTCCCAATAATTCATCCAAATCTCTTACTTCTGCAAAGATCAAAGACATCTACAAGCAAAAAGAATACCCTCAGAAAACCAAATCAAACTTGAATGCAATTATATATGGAAGATACCTTATTCATTTCTAGAGGACAAACAAAGCCTTAATAGAGCCAAAAGAACAGGAGAAGGGACCCAACACTCAAATATCCATTTACAAAATGAGCACATAAGTTACAGTTATCAGCAACATTACCTCACAGTTGCCAATGTAAAAAATAAAAACTAAAACCAATGCAGAGACTGTAAGAAGGAATGTGTATTTGCAGATCCAAGTGGTAGATGTGTTTAAAGCCTAAAAAAACGTATGGAAAGACAGCTGGAAGAGATGGGAAGTTTTGTCCTATCATTAATGATTCCTGCAAAAAAATGAAAACAATTCGTGAAAGTAAACTGTCAAAGAGTTGGCAAAATCAATATTCTTAATTAAATTAAAATATTATTTTTGTGTGGGTCTAATGTCACCTAGGCTCTTTATCTCACAAATCCATGTGGGGTGAGTCTGTGGGTGGGTCTCAGTTTGTCTGCATGAGCATGTGAATTTGTCAGTGCAATTCTGAGACAGTGAAAAATGAGAAACAGATGACTGGATTTAATATTATATATTCATAATTCATCTACTGGAATTTATAAGAGCCTGTTTTCCTTGTCTCTGAAAAGTCTCATGCTCTTTTCAAACATTTGCCAGGCGCAGACTAATCTTCTGTTACATTTTTCCAAACTACCCTCCTCAACTAACTAACTAGATTCTAGATTTTCCCTTAACCATGACTTCTAAAGTACATTTGTACTGGTTAACTTTGTGATTATTATTATTCTTATTATGATGGCATGTAATTATGTCCTCAAACTAATCTTTTACTCTTTGTACTTTCAAGTGTCATATCAAATTTAGGGTTTTGTTTACTATGTTAACAGTATGATGATAGTGGTTTGTACATACAGAAGTATAATTAAAGACTTTGATTATGTTACATTCGGAATATACTTTATATTTACAAATCTTGTTACTTACCACTTAAAATAATATGTATAAAAATTTAAAATAAAAATCAAACAATTAAAACACTAAAATTTTAATTTCTCCTTTCTATCTCATTTGATTTTTTTATTGTATTATATTGTGTTATGTATATCAAATTTAATAGGTTAAACAAAAATTAATTCCTCCGAATTAGAAATAACTATTATGTTATCTTTATTTTCTGCTTTACCAAGGGAAATTTTTTTAAAAAATAAAGTAAACAAAGAAATTAAAAAAAAAAAAACCTTAACTATTTTATTGTAGAGATAAATATTATTAAATTAATTAACACAAAAATTAAATTATTACATAAAAATTCAACATTTATAAAATCAAAATAAAATTTAATAAATTATTCATGTGAAAACATGGATTTGATGAGCATCTAACCATACCAAAATAGATGAGAATTTTATTAAATTACGATTGAAAACTAAAAGAAAAAATAATAACATTAATTGACACATAATGAAAATTTGAGTTTTATACCTATTAATTAATTACTTGATTTAAAAATATTAAGGTATTAATTTTTTTTAAAAATATTACGCAAAAAAATTAATCCCAATTTTTTTTTTAACAAAAAAAAAATTTATCACTTAAACTAATTAACACCACCAGATTAAATTATTAATATGTGAATATTAATATTACATTTAAGTTTAATAGTGAAAATATTTAACAATAAATAAATAACAAAAAAAAATTGATCATTTTAGAATATAATAATTGTGTTTAAAATATAATTATAAAAATAATATTTGAGAAATTATAGAAGGTATAAAAATAAGATACAAGTATGAGAGCAGAACATGATGAAGTAAGTTTGTAAATCATAAATTCTACCTAATTTGAGGACAACAATAGCTTCCCACCTTTAGTTGTTGTTGTTGTTGGTTTTTTTTTTTTTTTTTTTCATTTAGGATGATATGAAGTTTAATATTTTTATATAAAGTAGTTGGGAAGTAAGTAAATAAATATGACAATAAATACATAACACTATACGTGGAGACCATCGACAACTCCTTACCCATTTCGTATTAAATATTTCTTATACAAACTTTATGGTGTTGGATGGTTGGTTGGTTAGTTATGAAAATATTGACATACAAAACACACAATTACACCATAATTGTATGGTGTAAATTACTTTAATGAGTAGTATTATAATTGTACGCTGTTGGAGATCAAGTTTTCAATACCTTTATATATATATATATATATGTATATATATATTACATGTATACCACCGTACATTGTATTTTAGTAATGCAATTTTTTGGTAACCATGAAAATATACTTGTGTTTTCCTTCTGGAGATTGTGTTCGTAAGTAACTTAGAACCATAGAGAACCGTCACTAACCCATGAAAAGGATGTCTCTTAAGTTTTGAACAACAGTTAACATGTCTCTCTTAAGCTCGTTTTTACTTTTACTCTTTTCATAATATGTGTATTAGTTATTGGTTACATAATTTTATATATCTAAAGTTAGGATTTTATGATATAATTAGTTTTTGACAGCTCACTCTATGATGTGTTTGCTCCACAAAACTCCTATTAGAGATGAGCAAAATGGATTCTGATTTTGGTTTTACTCAAAATCGAAATCTATTTATTTTTATTATAGTACAGTTATATATCTAATAACATTATAATATATATATATATTGTAATTATTAACTTATTTAATAATTTTAAAATAAATATATACACATTATGATTGTATTAAATTATTATATAAAGAATATAATAGTTTAAATTAAATAAAATATTATAAATACATTAATTAATTTTTTTTATATATGTTTATGAATAAAAAGTGTTATCTTATTTAATAAATTATTTGTTAAATCAAACATGAATATTTATTATACAAGAATTATATTTACATAAATTTAGTAATAGATTACAACAACATATATTGTATTTCAGCTGAAAATATTTATTTAAAATTAATTTTTTAAATTTTTATAAAAAATTCTAAATATTAATATTTCATTAATAAATAATTTATTAAAGATGAATTTGTATTTATTTTATTTTTAAAAAATAAATTAAGTTAAATTAAATATTATAAATAAATTATATTTTATATAAAATTATTTTTAATTTTTAAAATTAAACCAATTCTTTAATACAATTCTAATTCTTAATTTCTAAAACTAAAAGTTGTTTTAAAAAAATTTATTCTAATTTAAGAATTTATTTTTAAATTCGACTCTTCACAATTTTGATTTTTAATTCTTAGAACTAGAATGTATGTTAAAAAAATTGATTTCAGTTTAATAATCTATTTTTCGATTCGGTTCTTAACAATTTTAAATGGAATCGAAGTCCTACACATCTTTACTTTTTATATTAGAATTAGGGATATCTCAAAACTTCAAAATTTTTATTTTCTCTAATTCTAATATTAAAATTAAGGGAATGCAAAAATTTTGCCATGTCAATTGTAAGTAGTCCGAAATTCTGTATCTAATGTAGACAAATTTCTACCCAAAATTTTATTTAGGAAAATGGTTTCCTCGAGGGCCAGCAGAAACGGACTCACGCCCTACCAACCACCCTTTGGTTGGCAAATCTTCATCTTCAATTGTTGTGGAGAGCTAGCCAGACGTGGTCTTCTCTTATGCCACCATTGATTGAACAGAAACCTACTTCAAACTAGTGATGCATAATATTTTCTAGAGATGTGGTCTTAATTAAAGGTACTAATTACACTTCGGCTTTTGCAATTTGATGTGGAGGAGACTCAGGAGAGAATTTCGAACTCCACTTTGTTCCTATAAGAACGATTCTCTTGTAGAAAGATAATAATAAGAAGAAGATAAATATACCGTTATGATATATAAGTTACACCAAATTTGCTTCATGAATTTCTTATCAAATGATTTTTGGATTAATATCTTGATACTCAATACTACCACACCAATGTGCATCGCATTCTTTCGCTTGCTTGTGACAAACATGTATGTAGATTTAACTCTTAAGTGATTGAAAGATTGAAAGTGATACAGGGATTAAGATGCATATATCCATGCAAACCCAACCACACATGCATATATGTACATAAACAAACGTGAAGAAAGAACATGTGGCTTGCCTCAACTCCATTAGACATGCCAACTAACCAATCTCAATCATCCTAACCACACCTTCCAAGAAAAACAATCAAATATTATTTACTCATTTATTCTCTCCTCTTTGATTATTGGCACATTATGCCTCACTTTTTACTCCATTTTTTTGGTACACGATCCTCATCCCCACCAAAATCAATATATATTTGCACTGGCGCATCAAATAGTAAATATGGGAGAGAACTCTAATCAACATTAAAAGAGGGAAACCTTATCATGTTGGAGCAAAGTTGATTGAGGTGCCCAAATTTTCTTTCCCAACGAAGATTGAGAATTATGACTAGTTGGTGTATAATATATTCATGTATCTTAGGTCTATGCTCGGGACGTAAGAAAAGCGATTGTTGAATTAAGAAGATATCTAGCTTACTTCTATATGTTATCAAATTCTTAAAATTTCCATATGTTAATGCTATAAATGCTACTACTTGAATACTGTCTTGTTCTTGAAATGGCTTCAAGTACTTTGATCTGCAGTAGTTATTAACTACTAAGTATGGAAGGTCAAAGCAACGTGACCAAATGGTGGTCCATATCCAACCATGCTATACCAACTAAAACATATTTCCAAAAGGACTCATTAATGTTGGTTCATAAAATGTATGTATTACTCAAAAGAATAGCACAAATATAAAATATATATCTAAATCTTGCAAGGAGATATGATTTTTTCCAAAAATTTATTTTAAAAAACACATTATTTCTTGATAAGTAATTTCAGGTCTAATGATATGAAATGAAATAAATTACAACTACATGCTATTTCAATAATGTATGGCCATTATACTAGTAACATAATGTGTTGCATTATTAATTGGTGTAGAATGCTACTAAATGTGTTTCATTATTAATGTGAGCAGTTATTCTATTAAGATGTGGATTAGTTAGTATGCGTTTTGGGATGGGATGGGTTCAATAATGCTAAATGTGCTTTGGAGTACTATAAGGAGTTTGGGTATCAAGACAAGTCAAGAAATCAGAAAGCCAGGTCGTCAAAATCTAAATGCATCTTAAGGGCACATGCCAACCTATTTGATAATTAGAAAGGTAACAACCCAAATCATAAATTTGAAAGACAACCACCTTATACATTATAAAGCTTAATTATATTCCTTAATTACTAACAATCTTAATTAAATGGGTTATTAATGGGCTTTCCTATTAGCTGTCCAATGGGCCCATCTGTACCTTTTTGTATTTTGTTAAGTAGTGTTGTGGGCCAAAAACATACTCAAAAGTAATGGTGGCCCCATGGCTGTGAATTTTTAAACAAAGAAGTTACAAGATCATCGTCAACATCATCTCTCTTCTGAAATAGGTGGCAAGGCAAATAGAACTGTGTATAATTGTTATATACTCTTCAGCTTTGGGAATTATAAAATAAGGGCAGGTACACATGAGAATTTGATATGTTTCAGAGAAGAATATAAATACCAACTACTTGGCCTGCATACGATGGTGACAGTGACGGGGACGGCTTAAAAATATATGGACCAGATAGGAGTTGAGTTTACTACTTTCTCTTCCATTGTTGCCGGCTGACTGAGAATTGCAGCTGCTCATTCTGCAAGAAAATTAAAATAGATGAAGAAAGGGAAAGAATCGGTATTGATACTCTATGATCTGAATCTTATTGATAATATCAAAAGGGCATTCAGAAAATATGAATCATTTAGGCAAATAAAAATGGTCGTGTTTTGTTGTACATGAGTTCTGATAATATTGCATTTTTTATCAACTAGGCAAGAATCAACAATATGGGGTAGCGGGTTTCCTCTTTACTGCCATTTTTTAACCAAGCACTGGCAGAGAAACAATATAGTGAAATCACAACAAAATAATGACAAAATTTCAGGTCACTCCTCACAGTAGCTGACCTCAATCATTAATTCTCAAACAATTTAGGATGCTGTTGTGAAATTATTGTCACAGCTCATTTACTCAGGACCAAAACAAACATGTTTCAAGTAAAATTACCAGAGAAGTTTGGTGACTTTGATCTGCAATCACTCTTCACTATTCCCTTTCTCATGTCTGGAAATTAGCACTTGTAAGAAAGTCAGTAGTATATAATCAAAAGATCAGACATGAAATGATGACCTATTATTGTTTACTTGAAATAATAAAAAACAGGGTGTTACCAAATTTCAAAGAATCAAGGGCAGATGAGAGCAAAAATTTGCTCATCTCAGGGGTACAAGTCACGATGGTAGAACTGCAGCAGGCCAGTACGCTCATAAGACTAAAAGCAATTACACTTTGGAAAAAACTACATAATTAATCGGTCTGCTTTCTGAATTCTCCAGGAACTGACCATGACTGACTATGTTAAACCTATTGGTATTGTAACTTAGGATACAAATAATTAGGAAAAATGTTTCTCCTGATATCCTGCAAACACCATTGCTAATGGCAATATTGTCTGTCATTCACAGGATTCGCAAGACTTGGCATCGATAACCTTACTATTGACATCATAATGAGGCGGGTGTGGTTTTCTGCAGAAAACCTTTCTATAGAAATCCCAAGATGGGTTTGATTCTGTAATAGCTCCTTGACCAAATGGATTTTGCCGAACATACTCTTGAACATTCTCAGCAATGGCTAGCCCTTCCAGATATGCCCGAAGATCACCACCAGGTCCTGTTTTGAACCAATATGAGCAATAAAATCAAAAATAACTTTCTTGATGAAATTGCACAATTAAACATTTCATAACAGGAAAAGGAAGCACAAAAACCTTAAACAAGACGTCAAGAAACTGCCAGAACAAAAACAGAAAGTTCATTAAATTTGACAGCAGTCAATAGAATAGTCACCCATCAGCTAAGATTGAATACACTACCAACAAATTGTAAAAAGACAACGCACATACATTTTGGAAGATCAGACAATGTTCAATCCACAAACATAAAAGGAAGATCAAACGTGTCCCCTTATCTACCTGAGTGCCTTACATTTTGGAAAAGAATAAAAATTTCCATCTACTTTTGAGAGTGGCTCACCTAATGAAGAATCTTGAGTGTCCCTGTTATTGTATGGATAGGGAAATACTGCAGTGTACGCCTAAAGAATAAGTGATGATATAGATGAAATTAGCATCATAATTAGGATATAATAAGAAGTTATTAATAAACCATATAACTGCAAATGAGAGGAAAAAAGAACCAAAGTTTGGAACTTACCGGATTGCACAAGCCTTTGTATGGTGAATCATCCAACAATAATGTGTTTGTTTCATCATACTCTCCCTTTTCCCATGGAAGATTGGGCTCGAGCTTCTCCCACAATAATTTTAACTCCTTCAGAACTAGAGGTTTTCTATTATTCTCAATTGTTTTCAGCCCAGTTGTACTACAGTGGGTTTGATCCTGCACAGAATCAATCATCATATAATTAAGCAATAACATACACCAGAACTAATCCCACACCAAGCATCCAAATTGTCAGTCAATTATTGTCAATACTTAGGCTTTGTTTGGTATTGAGGTGTTGTGGCTTTGAATCCACTACTGCTCTGGAATAACACTAGAAGTCAAATATCAATAGAAAAATGAGTGGGTTCCATTAAAAATTGATCTAACAAATACTTTTTCAACTTTTCTTTTAAAGCACAGCAAAAGTACCACAATCCTAAACAAGGCCTTAAAAACAATAAAACCATTACAAACAACATGCAGAGATGTAAAAGATAGCTTACCCAACAAAAGAGCAAATTTTTCCTAGAATCACCCATAAGAACATCAATCACCATGTCCAAGTTTTTCCTGCATTAAGAAGAATCATGGTAAATATACAGTGTATATTATAAAGCAGAACTGATTTTTCTGGAGAACAAATGTAAAGAAATACCTTTGGAATAATAAAAATAATTAAAAAAAAAAAGTAAAGACAAAAAGGCAAATAACTGAAAAACTACGATCAGTCAAAGAGAGAAGAATACTTGACTCTTGATGACCAAACTCCTACATTGAATCTCTCAAAGCAAAACCGCAAAAAATCATCACAATATGGCCTCTTGTACACTGAAAAGAATCAAGTTAGTATTAACAAATGATTAAATATGTCGACAAGCAGTTGTTGCTTATATAATTCCCACCTGCTTTCTTTGATACCATTATATCTGGCTTTCTATGAGAAGCATGTGAAACAATGTCTGCAAGAAGTCCATTCACATCAAGTACAAGAAGTTTTTTCTTAAAACGGCCAATACATACTCTTTCAGGTGAAGATTGCAATGTCTGTGGAAGATTTTCCTTTTTAACAGTGCCATATAAAACAACATTAGTGTTTACTACACCCAAATGTGATGAAGGATATGTTTCAGCCATCTTGGTTTCTACCTCCATAGTGTTTTTCCTTGTGTGCTTGCAGCTAGCATCATGGCTAGATATATTACCTTCCTTGGGATTAGATAGAATTTCATCACACCCGCCATCCCCACGAGAAGAATCCAGCACGGTAATCTGGATCTCGTCTAGTTTATCTCTGTCTTTCAGTTCATTATGTCCTTCAGGTAGCACAGACACATTCTTCATTAAACTATGCTTGTTTATATGTCTTGTTACATCCTCTTCAACGCAATCCAAACTGTTTACCAATGAATTAGAGTACTTTTTCTTTTTCTTCCTAATGTAGGTTTTGACTCTTTTCTTCCTCTTATAGGTAATAATATTCTTTGTTTCAGACGAAACAAGATCATTCTCTGTGGGGATATCATGTTTCCCTCTTAAACTTCCAGACATCAGAAAATCTTCCTTTACTGTAGTCAAATCCAACTCTGGAACTTTAGGGGCAAGCTTTGCATCCTCTTTTTCCCAATTCTTGCCATTAGCAATTTGCAAATAAACAACTCCATTATTTACAGAGGCATTATGCCCATTGGACAAACATATATCTCCATTAGGCTGTTTCATTACCAACTCATTCTTTAAGCAATTATCAACTGCCAGCTGCAACGATAAGTCCTTTTCCGGAAATATATTCTTTCTTAGAGAATTATCTCCTGGAAGATCATGATCCTTATAATCATGTTCAAGGGCATTGTGACTCTCCTTATGTCTCTTTCTCCTCATTCTCTTTTTCTGAGACCGACTCCATTTCTTTATGGAATCTATCTTTGTGCTTGTATCAACAGAAGAATTCATTTCAATGGGAGCAGCTACCAACTCCATCTTCAAGAATGTATCACCCAAAGCCTCTTTTTCAAGGGAAGCACTTTCTAAAACAGTTTTGCTGATCATATCAACTGAAGACTCTGTTCTGAAGGGAGCTGCCACAGTTTTAGAAGTAACTTCTTGAAGATCAATATCTGTATTATCAGGTATTGGGGCATTACGCTTCTTCCTCTGTCTTTTGCTCTTTCTCTTATTTTCTGAACACATCAAATTGGAACTAGAGTGTACCTCTATCAGACCTGAGTTTGAGCAAATATCAACTGTAGATTCTGCACAAGATTTTTTTGATAGAGGGATCTCCTGCATTAAGGAAGCTCCATCAGGAAAATCATGCTTAGAGTCAACATTTGTATTTTCAGTAAACCTCTTCTTCTCCTTCCTTTTTCTCTTTTTCTTATTTTGCAAACATGTCAAATTGGAATTAGATTGTCCCTCTACCAAACCTGAGTTAGAGCTAATATCAACAGTAGATTCTGCACACAAATTTCTTTCTAGGGGGATATCCTGAATTAAGGAAGCTCCCTCAGGATGATTGTGTGTAGAATCGTTACTATTACATAAAGTATTAGACTTCCTACTCCGCCTTTTCCTCTTCCTCTTAGCTGCAAATAACATTGATTCTCCATTATGCAATTCCACATCCAAATCCATCTTGACACTGACACTATCTGACTCAGTAAGTATTATTTTCCCAACAAGGATGCTTCGGCATACTAATTCAGTGACATTCCATCTCTATCTCTTCCTAATAAAATTCATCACATTTACAACCTCTTCCAAATGATCTTGAGGAGAGGCCCAAAAAAAAACCTGCAAAGTCATCAACAGCAGAAACCCAAATAAGCTTTCATGCATACTAACTTCTGAGGTTCCTACACAAAATCATCTAATACATCAGTATTTCTTAAAGAGTAATATTTAGTCATCTCTAATGAAATAAAAACATGTTAAAACTGAATGAAGGCATCACAACTGACTGTTGTTCCATGAAGGTTGAGTTCAAAAGCACAAAGCATATGAGAGCTACATCTAACATAGAGTCATATAAACATCTATTTGCAAGTAAGCTAATTCAAAAGGAACAGGAGATGACTGCAGATCCTTTACCTCCTTCCATAGTCTTAAATAATTAACAATGATGACAATAGTTATAGAATATAGAAATTTCAATATAGAACAATCTCTCAAAATCCGCTAAACCAGAACCAATAGTAAACCAAGGTTTCTTAAATATACTAAGTTTGAATTTAGCATCAGGTATGACATATTTCACAGAGGCAAGAAGCTTGTGATGCATAAAATGATCATTTTAACTTCTGAATCACTTTGGCATCAAGAATCTAAAATTCCTAACAAACATAACCATGTATTATATTCATACGCATGTACAAGAGCAGATACACCTGTATATAACCACACTGTAACAATTAAGACATCCCCTTAATTACACTAACAACATCTAATGCTTTAAGTATGCTTCAAGTTCAAAGCATATCTGATGAAGTAATATATTGACAGCATATGAACTTATTGCCTTACCATTGAACTGCTATGTCTGAAATCATATTACAGATGAGTCCTACCACAATCTAACAATTTGAAATTAGATAACAAACCGTTCATGCATTTATTTTTCATTATTCTGTAGTAGATTTTGCAACTTCCAATGGACAATCATTAGACACAGATGATATAAACATCATTAATATTCCCTTAGTTCTTTTCTTAAGCAATGCGAAGTAAATAGAACACTGTCATTTCAGACATTCTGACCAGTCACAAATATGTTAGATTAAATCAGACTCAGTTTACCTCACCAGCTTGGATCCAACATTATAAAGTAAGATAATGTGGTCCAAAAACAAAAATCTTGTAGTTATGCAAGTTTCAGAAACCAAGTACTGCATTTCTCAGAAATTAATAACCAAACCTTTTCAAGTTTTAACAACAAATGGAATTGTCTCGTCCAGTTTACAAAATTCATTTCATTACATCGAATTTATAGACTACTTAATTTTCTTTCATCTTTCATTCAAGTTTCACAAACGACAAGACTACTTAGCAAATGCTAACTAAACAAGTTACAATTCCAACAAATACTGCGACTATATGAATTCTGTTACATTAAAATTTAAAAATATATATATATATATATATATATTAGGCTCGATATCTTAATTACTAAAACTCCGAGTAGGTCAAGGAAATCAAGCAACAATGAGTACCAAATTTACAACTGATTTTATTTAAAAATTCATTCAAAGCATGGCTAGTTATCCTCGAGAATAAAATCAAAATTAAATTACGATACACGAATTTCATCTATAATTATTTCCCCGTTTCGCAACTATTTATTCAAAAATAAATCCCAAAGACTAATAATAAGAACTACAGAACTCCGAAACAAGTACAAGAATAAAAAATAAACTTTTTTGACATTAATAAAGAGAGAGACCTGAAGAAGATGAACTCTGAAGTGACGTAAGCGAAGATGGAAAGTTAAAGAAAAGTATGAATTCCCTGCAATAGAGACTTTGGAGGCTGCGCAGCTCGGGAATGGAAGTCAAATATTAACCAATTACCCTGAACTTGCAGTTGACATAGTCTCATGCGGTGGGATTGCGTACTGCGTCCAAACACACCCTCAGTTCCAATTACGATTAGCTTAGCTGTCTACTCGTTCCCAAATACGGTGATGTTTGCTAATTAATAATAACATATACATAATATATTCTTAAATATTAGTCAAAGAAATACGATTTTGTTAAAAATTAGAATGATTAAATAATTATTATGGAATTTTCTGATCATTAAAAAACAAATGCTACAATAGTTTATTAACCCTATCACATTAACCAGATCGGGTCAGACAGACAGGCAGGAATCTAAAGGACACCTAAAATAAATCTAACTCAAATTTTGAAAAAAAAAAAAAAATTCTCAATTTATACCAAGGCATGTATTGGGTTTATATTGAAAAAGAAAAGAGAAAAAAGAAAATAAAAATAAATAAATTTAGTACAGTTTCCTGAATTCAAACTAGAGTGGAAAATATATAAAATCTTGAGGCTCACTCATGAATCATCAACTTAGGTTGTTAATATAAAAGTAAATTCTAATTTTAAAATTTGGAATCCGAAATTTTTTAGAATAAATTTTTATTTTGAATAAAATTAAAATTGTACCATATTTTATTCACCCTTAAATTTTAAATGTTTAATTTTTCAAAATAACATAATTATTATTTTTTAACATTTTATTTTAAGACATAAATATATTTCATTTTTTATATAATATTCATCGTTACAAATTTATATTAACATAATTTTGTTTTTGTGTGAGTGAAAATTATTTAATTTATAAGTATTTTATTATTTACCTTCCATTGAAATAAAGATACAAATGTAAAATTATTGATTATTAAATATTTTTTTATTTTAAAAAAAAAGTAACTTAATATTTATAATCAAATTTCAAATAGGAAGACAGAACAAATCTTTCAAATTCAAGTAAAATGAACAAACTAGCTTATTGTGCTTCAAGGGCCTACAATTTTCTCTGCGTGACAGTAATTCAGAAATCCTATTCTGGGATGCCTTGCACTAGCTTTCATAACACATTACTAGTGGGAGTAGCAGAAACTTCCTCAAACTTGGCTGAGGTGAGAAATAATCTATCATCAACTCCGCTTCAAATCTCCTAAGGCTAACATTCCATCAATCACCAGAAAATTTGCAATCCATTCCCACAACACTGAAAGAAAAATACACAGAATGGCGTTAAAGGTAATCTCAAAGAGAAGGCAATTTAAAAATCAAAATCTTTTATAACTCAAAGCTTGGATAGCACTTAAACCCCTTCCACATTTTGACATACTTATCAACATAGCGCTACAAAAGATTATCAAAGTAGTTAGAAATAATTGTTGCTGGTAGTAAAGGTGTTCAATAAAATTTTTCTTCGTGTTTCCTTCAGGCATTTGACACAGTGTTCTAGGTATGGTAAACTCATAATAACATTCATCTTTTTCTGTGAAACAAGAAATTGCTAGCAAAATTTTAGTTATGACATTCAAATACCACATCTAGACTTTTCGAGACATAATCATCAACATTCAAAATCAGTGGTGACAAGCTGCAGTAGGTCCTTTAACACCTAAAAGATGCTAGGTCAGGGTGATACTAACAGACTAAGAATGTGATACTAAGCATGTTTTTGGTAAGGGACAAGAAAACAAAACTTATGGATGATTGCACATTCTCCTATCTGCGATTACATCACATCAAAGGAAGAAATGCTAATTCAGGTTCACATACTCGTTTAACATTGAAAAGGAAATGATAATTTATTGTCACAAGTTTGGTCGATTTCTGCTATGACGAGAAAATATTGATCTATTTTTGCCCGAGACTCAAGTATTTGGTGACTCTTCGTAGCTTCAGAAACTTAATAATTTTCTCGATAATGATCTTAAATGCTTCACTACTCATGTCACCCTATTGCCAAGATGGTTTAAGAATTTTATAATATCACCCACATTCGCGTTGTTGCATCAATGTGATTCTTGAGCTTCCATTCTCAATAGTGTCCACTCTTGCAATCTCACCATATTCCTTATGATCAACAAGAGTTGCTAATGCAATGGCTCCAATCTCTTTCTTCTTGTTGTTTTCTTCAATGTCTAATAGTTTATTTGAATCATTGTGTCTCAA
This sequence comes from Khaya senegalensis, assembly GCA_032402905.1. NCBI lineage: Eukaryota > Viridiplantae > Streptophyta > Magnoliopsida > Sapindales > Meliaceae > Khaya > Khaya senegalensis. Next base: position 3,174,836 of record CP135557.1, on the reverse strand, counting down.
CATAATATTAAAGTCATTACTGTTAAGATATGCTTTACAAGTCATTCGCGTTATCAATTTTAGAGATATATTTTATCTTATATATACATCTTTTATTAATAAAAGAAAAAGTTCATTATTCACAAATATAAATTATTTTCTTTATTTAGTTATGCATATAAATAAAATACATTTATAAATTGTCCAGATAATTCATTTAACGGTTAAATAATATTATCAAAACTGTTGCTTACAGAAGTTATATTGATTAGATAATGATATTATATAGTAAGCATACTGAATGTTTTCAATAAATATCATGAGATGATATTAGTGTAAGTAATGTGATAGTCATATTATTAGGACATTAATATGAATTAAATAGTTGGAGAACTATTTTTCGTATATAACCACACAATGATAAATTGCATAGTATTGCATATAGTTAATGATTTATCGTGTAATTGTATTAGTGAAAAATGTTATCCTTTGACTTGAGACATTACTGTTGAATATAATGTAAATACATATAGTTCATATGGTGTATAAGTACAAGATTAATTACATCTTATATGATAGAACTAATTTGATCATTTGTTGTTTACATTTAAAAACACGTGATAGTTAAGAAGAGATCCGATAACTCGATACTTATAAAATTGGAGTTATCATTAACTTGATCTAGATTTGAATTCTCAAATGAACATCGATAAATCGTTGAAAAAAATAAATTTTTAGTTAGAGTGATTAAATGTGACGTGAAGGATTATGTTGCGTTGAGTTTAATACATATTGATTGATAATTTGTATTTATATTGATAAAAAATTTTGACATACCATATACTATTAATTGATTAAGATTAGACAATAAAACGATTTTATCCACATAGTATGTACAATTAAAATAAGGATATATAAAATATGATTTCATTGTGGATTAGGGATTATGACATATTATTAAATGTTAATCATACTCGTTGAATTATCAAATATTTTAATAAATTTGAAAAGTTTAGAATAAGTTCACAATTATTTTATATTAAATTCATATAACCATACTAATAACGAAAGGTAATAAAAAATATTTGAAAGTGATAATATTATCGGTAGTGAGATTAGTACCTTTGAAATAATATTTAGGCAAAAATAAATATATAATAATGTTATATATATTTATAAATTTTTTAAAATGTTTAAAAAACTTTTTTTGAGTTTGCATTGAAATATAATTTATTAAAAATTATATTATCAAATTGATAATATTAATTATTTAAAAACCTAAATAACAATATACAATTATGAGATAATTATACATTAGTTTATATATTTATGCTTAATTATATTTGGTTAAAAGTTGGCTAAACACCTTACATTTAAGTACTTGGACTTAAATGTATAAAATAAAAATTATGAGATAATAATCACTTTATTCACAACACATATTTACTTTTTAATTAAAAGTGGGGAATATATGAAAACTATGGATATATTTAAGTATATATATGGCTTAACTTTACCAAATGATGGAATAAAGTTTGCAAAACCTAGCTCTCTTCCTCCCTTGTTCGGCCAAGCTTGTTTTTCCTCTCTTGGTGCTGCAAATTATGAGTTCTTCACACAATTAAAGATACCTCCATCACTCCTCATCAAGTAAGTGGTAAAAACTCATGCAAAATGCTGGATTGAAATCCTAAAAACGTGTATAAAATCAAAATATGTATTTATTGAAATATAATCATAAATACATGGTGTGCCATTTGTCATATGAATATATATATCCCATATATGCATAAAATGGCATCTTGAATGAGTTTAAACAATAGAGAATTGATGAGGGATGATTAATTACTTTCAATTATGTGGAAGCACTATAGTTTGTACCATTAAAGTATCTTAGAAAAGCTTTGGCCGACCAAGGGAAGGGAGGGTTTTGTTTTGCCAAAATTCTAACTTCATTTAGTAAAGATCATGTATATATACTTGAATAAAACCATAATTTTCATATATGTGATCACTTTTATTTAAAAGGTAAATTATGTGTTATGGATAATGTGGATATTATTTTATAATTTTTATTTTATACATTTAATTTTAAGTATTTAAATGCAAATATTTGAAAAAATTTTAACTAAAATGTAATTAAGCATATATAAATAGGCTAATGTGTAATTATTTTATAATTACACATTTACACCTAGATCTTTAAATAATTAATATTATTAATTTGATCATGTAATTTTTAATAAATTGTATTTCAATGCAAATTCATGAAATATTATAGTATATATATATATATATATATATATATTTTAGTCTAAATATGTATAACACACACACACATATCACAACTAGACTTTTCGAGACATAATCATCAACATTCAAAATCAGTGGTGACAAGATGCAATAGGTCCTTTAACACCTAAAAGATGCTAGGTCAGGGTGATACTAACAGAATAAGAATGTGATACTAAGCATGTTTTTGGTAAGGGACAAAAAAACAAAAACTTATGGATGATTGCACATTCTCCTGTCTGCGATTACATCACATCAAAGGGAGACATGCTAATTTAGGTTTATATACTCGTTTAACATTGAAAAGGAAACGATAATTTATTGTCACAAGTTTGGTGAATTTCTGCTATGACGAGAAAATATTTATCTATCTTTGCCCGAGACTCAAGTGTTTGGTGACTCTTCGTAGCTTCAAAAACTTAACAATTGCTTGATAATGATCTTAAATGCTTCACTACTCATGTCACCCTATTGCCAAGATGGTTTAAGAACTTCTTTACAAAATTTGCAGGGGCAATCTTGAAAAACTTCATTGATCGAAACTTTTTATTCATCTTGCTCTTCCCTAGGGACTTTTATCTTATCTATCTCAATATCACCCACATTCGTGTTGTTGCATTAATATGATTCTCGGGCTTCCATTCTTAATAGTGTCCACTTTTGCAATCTCACCATATTCCGTATGATCAACAAGAGTTACTAATGCAATGCCTCCAATCTCTTTCTTCTTGTTGTTTTCTTCCATGTCTAATAGTTTAGTTGAACCATTGTGCCTCAACATAATATTAGAGTCATTACTATTAAAATATGCTTTACAAGCCATTCGTATTATCGATTTTAAGGATATATTTTATCTCACATATACATCATTTATTAATTAAAGAAAGAGTTCTTTATTCACAAATGTAAATTTTTTTTATTTAATAATGCATATAAATAAAGTATATTTATAAATTTTTCAGATAATTCATTTAACGTTTAAATGATATTATTAAAATTGTTCCCTATAGAAGTAATATTGATTGGATAATGATATTGCATAATAAGTATACTGAATGTTTTTGATAAATATCATAAGATGATATTAGTGCAGATAATGTAATAGTCACATTATTAAGATATTAATATAAATTAAATAGTTAGAGAAGTATTTTTTGAATATGACCACAAAATTATAAATCGCGTGATATTGTATGTAGTCAATGATTTATTGTGTAATTGTACTAATGGACAATGTTATCCTTTGACTTAAGATATCATTGTCGAATATGATATAAATACACGTAGTTTATATGGTGTATAAGTACGATATTAACCACATTTTATATGATAGAACTAATTTGATCATATATTATTTACATTTAAAAACATGTGATGGTTAAGACGAGATCCATTAACTCGATACTTATAGAATTGGAGTTATCGTTAATTCGATTCAAATTCGAATTCTCAAATAAGCATCGATAAATGGCTGAAAAAGTAAATATTTAGTTAAAGTGATTAAATGTCATGCAAAAGACTATGTCGTGATGAGTGTAGTATATATTGATTGATGGTTCGTATTTATATTGATAAAAAATTTTGACGTATCATAGATTATTAATTGATTGAAATTAGACAACAAAAAAAATTTATCCACACAGTATGTACAATTAAAATAAGGATTGATGAAATATGATTTTATTGTGGATTAAGGGTTATAGTACATTATTAGATGTTAATCATAGTCGTTGAACTATCAAATAGTTTAATAAATTCGAAAAATTTAGTATAAGTTCACGACTATTTAATATTGAATTTATATAGTCATACAAATAATCAAAGGTAGTGAAAAATATTTAGAAGTGATAATATTATCGATAGCGAGATTGACACTAGAGGTGTGCAGCGGTTCCGGGTAGAACCGAAACTGTTAAGAACTAACCCTAAAAATATCGGTTCCGAATCAAAACCGATTTTTTTGGGTAAGTTCCGGTTTCAAAGATTAAGGAACCAGAACCGAACTAAGGAACTGATTTAATTTTAAAAATTAAAAATTATTTATTTATTTTATTTTATATTTTAAAGGTAAAATAAATATTAATATCTCTTTAATTCAGAACCGGTATTTTTAGAGTTAGTTTCGGTTCCAAAGATTAAGAAACCAGAATCGAACTAAATCAAGAAATCGATTTAATTTTAAAAATTAAAAATTATTTATTTATTTTATTTTATATTTTGAAGATAAAATAAATACTAATATCTCTTTAATTC
>CP135557.1:2976168-3170224 GCA_032402905.1 Khaya senegalensis | reverse complement strand
TATAATATTATTTAATATATAAATATACTATCAAAAAAATAAATTTATTTTTTATGATATGTAATATTAAGTCAAATAATAATATAATATTTTTAAAATAAATTAACATATATCAATTTTTTATAAATTATTTCTATTATCTTTCAATTACTCAATTTTTTATTTATTTATTTTATTACTTCTCCAATTTAATACTATTAATTTAAATTTTTTTAATTTTTTTTTAGAGTTAAAAATTATAAAATTAAAATAATTAATAAATATGGTATCTTATTTTAAAACCGGAACCAGATAGAACCGAAAAATAGGGTACCCTGTAAAATAACATAGGTGTCGGTTTCACATGGAACCGGAACCGAACCGGTTTTGCATACCCCTAATTGACACTTTTGATATAATATTTAAATCAAAATAAATATATATAAATGTTATATATATTTATAAATTCTTTAAAGTATTTAAAAAAATTTTCTTGAGTTTGCATTGAAATATAATTTATTAAAAATTATATGGTTAAATTGATAATATTAATTATCTAAGAATCTAAATAAAAATGTACAATTATGAGATAATTACACATTGGTCTAAATATATATGCTTAATTATATTTGGTTAAAAGTTAACTAAAAACCTTGCATTTAAGTACTTAGACTTAAATGTATGAAATAAAAATTATGAGATAATAACCACTTTATCTATAACACATTTATTTTTTATTTAAAAGTGAAAAATATGTGAAAACTATGGATGTATTTAAGTATATATATGGCTTAATTTTACCAAATGATGGAATAAAGTTTGCATATTGTGTTAAAGAAATCTCCCTTGTTCGGCCAAGCTTGCTTCTCCTCCCTTGGGGGTGCAAATTGTGAATTCTTCACACAATTAAAGAAATCTCCAACACTCTTCATCAAGTAAGTGGTGAAAACTCATACAAAATGCTAGATTGAAATACTAAAAATATGTATAAAATCAGAATATGTATTTATTAAAATATTTTCACAAATACATGGTTTGTCATTTGCCATATGAACATATATCCCATATATACATAAAATGGCATCTTTGATGAGTTTAAATAATATATAATTGATGAGGGATGATTACTTACCTCCAATTATCTGGAAGCACCACAATTTGTATCATTAAAGTATCTTAGAAAAGCTTTAGCCAAACAAAGGAAGGGAGGGTTTTGTTTTGCCAAAATTCTAACTTCATTTGGTAAAGATCATGTATACTTGAATAAAACCATAATTTTCACATATGCCCTCATGCTTATTTAAAAGGTGATTATGTGTTATGGATAATGTGGATATTATTTCGTAATTTTTATTTTACACATTTAAATCTAAGTATTCAAATGCAAACATTTGACTAACTTTTAACTAAAATATAATTAAACATATATACATAGGCTAATGTGTAATTATGAAATAATTACACATTTACACTTAGATCCTTAAATAATAAATATTATTAATTTGATCATATAATTTTTAATAAATTGTATTTCAATGCAAACCCAAGAAAAATTATAACATATATATATATATATATATCAACCTAAATATTATCTCAAAAGTACTATCTTCATTATCGATAGTATTTTTTTCTCCCAAATACTTTTCACTAACTTTAATTATTGGTACAACCATGTGGATTCACTATGGATTAGCTGTGAACTCATTCTGAACTTTTCAAGTTTATCGAATTATTCAATAATTTAATAACTATGACTAACATATAGTAATGTGTCATAGTCCTTAATCCACAATAAAATTATACTTTATCAATTCCTATCTTAATTATATATACTGTGTGAGTAAAATCTTTTTTTCCTCTAATTATAATTGACTAATGGTTCATGGTATGTCAAAACTCTTTACTAATATAAATACGAACTATTGATTAAATGAATTATCTAAACAATTTATAAATATACTTTATTTATATGTATAATTAAATAAAGAAAATAGCCTATATTTGTGAATAATTTTTTTTTCTTTTATTAATTATAATATATATATAAGACAAATGTATCTCTAAAGTTGATAATATGAATGGCTTCTACGCCATACTTTAACACAAGATTGTTAATTTTTGCATATATATGATGTATGATTAATTAACATGCATGTGTTTGTAAAAATATTTCAATAAACTCAAATTCATATTTTATGGATGTTATGAGCATTTTAATATAGCAAATAGTATTAGAGCATGTTTGGATTAATATGTATGCTTGATTGCTTGAAAAACCGAAAAAAATACACAATAATGCACCATTCGGCTACTATGTCTTCAAGGTTGGAAATTTGTTTTTCCAATCAATTTTAAAGTGTTTAAAGAATGCATGGTGATGTCTTTGGCTCATGGATGTGGTGTTTAGGTGAGTTGTGTGTTAATTTTGGAGAAAAACCAAAATATGGATGCATATGGGAATGTTCAACCAAGGTGGGAATCTTTTGTTGAAAATTGCTTTCAATCAATTCTCATGTGTTTGGTTGTTTCATGGTATAAATCCCTATGTGTGTGGATTTTGGTTGAAAATCAAAAGGAATGCAAGGAGAACATATTGCGACCAAATGGGAGGAATGCATGGAAAATGGGTTTTTATGTGGTTATGGATGCATTATCTTACTATTTTGAACACATATGATGTTATTTGAATGCAATAATATGTTTAATACAATTAGAACATATTGGATGAGTTTGTAGTGCATGGTGAAATGGTCACATGAGATGTGAATTTGGTTCACTAAAATGGATTCCTTTTGATATGTTAATGGTCATAATGGAAACAAGTATTGGTATGTGATGCCATGTGGTTTGGCTAAATCATGCATGGTGTTTATTCATGCATGAATATGATATTCATGGTATTTGGCCGAACATGTGCATTTGTGAAAATAATGTTTTCATGAACGTTAGATAGATGTATATATAAAATATGTATGTATGTGTATGTTGTGGAAATTAAAATATTTAATTCCATGCTTTCATGGATAAGTCATGATATGTGTTGGTGATGAAATTGGTTCATAGTGGTTTATATGTTTAAATTAGTTGAACACATCTATGTGTCAAGTGTTGATACATGATGCATGATGTATACATGTACATATAATGGGATTGTGTGTATGTGTATGCATGAGTATTTATGATGATATGTTTGTAGTTGGAATTAACCATATGCATGTGGATTTATGTATTTAAAGTGTTTGAATACATGCATGCATGCATGATGTTTTGTTCATGCATGTGAATTAGATTCCATGTATCATGTGATGCATATTTGATATGTATGCATGTTATACATTTCAGTATATGTGTTGAATGCATATATATGATTTTTATTTAAGTTGCACATAAGATTGACATGCATAGACTTATATATGATATTTATGTGTATAGATAATAAGATGTGTGGAAATTTATGCTAAAATAAAGCATTAAGTTAATTTAAAAACACAAAAATGTATAACATAATCATTAGTTTGTCTAGTCTCCACAAAACCACAAAATCAACATTGTAAATATCAAAAATTACTTGTAGGATAAGAATTTTCAAAAAATCAAGTAATTCAAAGAAAATTAATAAAAACGTGTAAATTATAACACAGGTATTAATAATTAGGAATTATTAATAAAATATGCATTAAAACATTTTAATGATATTAAAATGCATATATATGTATATTTAATATACATGCTAAAACTTAGTAAATATTTATTCATAAAATGAATAAATAGATATTATTTTACATGTTTAAGATATGTATTTGATATATATGAGATTAACATGCAAATTAACTTTTTAATAAAATTATTAAATCCATGCCTCTTATGGTAAGATAACAACAAATTTTATGATTTGATATTATATTTCAAAATTTTAAAATATGAAGAGTGTAGTATTATTATTATAGAATTTAGTTATCTGGTTTTTGAGCGTATATTATTGTTTGGACTAAGATTTCTATTATATAATGCTTAGACAAAAGGCATATTTAGATGTAATAGAAAAGTGTTTTTTACTGAATGAGATTAGACAATCAAGATTTTAAAATGTGATGTTGATTAATTTAATAACAATTTGATTTCTCACTAAAATATAAAATTTATCAAATTTCTAATGAAACTTTTGAGTTCTGACTTAGAGAGTGTAGAAATCAATTTAAATAATGGGAGCTAATATGATTATTATTACTTCATAACTTTCAAAGTGTTTGATTGGTATTATTCAAATTATTTGAACATATGCAAGATGATAATTGATACTTTCTTTTCTTGTAATCTTTCATATTTGTGATATAAAACATACAAAATATCAAATAATGCTCTCCTCAAAATATTGGACAATAATATTTTGACGAGGTAAAATTTCAAATACTGGTTCAAAAATCTCAAAATAGTTTTAGATTTCGAAAAGTTTGACTATGTTTTAGAAACTTCTCTTCCACTTAAGATAAACAATGATACTTCACGTGAATAACATAAAGTATATAAAAAATGGCATGATGATAATTGAAAAGTTCGGGGATACATGTCAGAGTCCATGAATAAAGAGCTTCAGACCTAACTTGAAATATTTTATAGTGCCTATCAAATTCTTAACGCCCTATAATAGTTGTATGGCAACAATTCTCGAGTGGTAGAATATGAACTATGTGCTTCCTTCTTCAGTATGAGGCTCAAAGAAGGAATGTCACCAAATAATTATGTCATTAAAATGATTAATCATTTGGGATAGTTGGATACATATCATGTGGTTATGTTTAACCACGTCAAGGTGAATTTGATTCTCCAATCCCTCCCTCTCAATTATAAATTGTTTATAAGTAACTATAATTTGAATAAGGTTGAGTGAACTCTTTTAAAGTTAATAAACTTCATAAGTTTTATAAGCAAATGAATAGAGGAAAAGGACATTAGATGTTATGTCTATATGACTTCTTCTAATAAGACTAGTAAGAAGTCAAAGAAACTATAAAAAAGGTCAAAAGTTAGTTCAAAGTAAAAAAAAATTAAGAAAGTCTAGTCTAAAACAAAAAAGGCCAAAGATAAAGAAAATTGTTTCCACTATAAAAAATTTAGTTATTGAAAGAGGAATTGTCCTCAATGCCTGAAAAGTTTTAAGAAGACTAAAGCATGAATGTATAGTTATTATATGATTGATTATGAAATAAATGTTATTTCAGATAATCAAATCTAGATAGTTGATTTAGCAGTTACTACTTATATATGCGTCTCTTTGCAAGTAATGCAAAATAGTTTTACATTGTAGAAAGGTAAGATAGTATTGAAGATGGTTAATGAAGTAATTGTTGCTATAAAAGTCAAAGGATCATACTTTCTCAAACTAGTGATTGGACACATTTTGAATTTAGACTTTGTATTATATTTTGCTAAAGCTAGTAAAAACATTATTTTTATTTCTATTCTATGTAAATTATGTTATTCTGTATAGTTTAATGGGAATAGATGTTTAATAGTTAGTAAAGTAGCAAATACGAATAGTTTGTATGTATTTGAGTTATGCATTACAAGTTCTATTAAATTAATTTTCAAGAAAAGAGCTTAAAATAAGACAAATCCTAAAATTCTGTGATATCACAAATTAGGCTATATCGGAGAAAAACGTAAGATTTAAATTAGAGAAAGTGAGATTTTAGGTCTATTAGGTTTAGAGCCCTAACCAACTTGTGAGTGATGTTTTTGAGAAAAAAATAACCAATTGCCCTTTAAAAGTAAAAGGAAAAGTGTTAGTAAACTATTAGTACTCATACATACAGATGTGTATGGATCATTCAGTAAACAAGTTCGAGGAGAGTTTGAGTACTTTATTACCTTTATGGATAATATGTCACAATATGAGTATATATATTTGATAAAATACAAATCTAAATCCTTTGAAAAGTTTAAGGAATTCAAGAATAAAGTGGAAAAATAAAGAGAAAAGAGTATTAAATCTTTACGATCAGATCATGAAGGTGAATATTTGAGTATAGAATTTTGAGAATTTTTAAAGAAAAATGAAATTGTTTCCCACTTGAATCTCTTTTATATGCCGCAACTTAATAGTGTAGTGGAAAGAAATAATCGTACCTTATTGATATGGTGCGATTAATGATAAATTTCACAAATTTCTTATTATATTTATGGGACTATACCCTTCAGATTGCTATGTACATTCTAAATAAAATTCTGTCAAAATTTGCTCAAAAGATTTCGTATAATATATTGAGTGATAAGAAACTCAATCTTAATTATATGAGAATTTAGGGTTGCTTAACTTATATTAAATTAGTTAACACAGATAAGTTAGAGTAGAAATTAGAAAAGGATTGGTATATTGATATTTTAAAAATAGTTTAGGATATTATTTTTACTTCCCTTTTGATCAAAGAATTTCGATAAGTAGAATTACATAGTTGTTAGAGAATGAGTTCTTAAAAAAAGTGGGTACAGGTAAAAGTATTGAGCTTGAGCAATAGTCCTTAATGTCTCAGACTAATACTATTATAGTTAGATCATCTAGTCAGCAAATTTTAGTATTGATTCAAGTTCAGTAATCTTTTAAAGTATCAAAACGTCTTAAACGATACGGGTTTCTTCATGAGTATAAATATGAGTCATGCTTAATAGAAAAAATTGGTCATGGTGATAATCCTAAAAGTTATAAGGAAGTTAACTTGAATAAAGATTTAGGTAAATAGCTATAAGCAATAGATTCTAAGATGAATCTATGTACGCCAATTAGGTTTGGATACTTGTAGATCTATCAGAGAAAATAATTCTTATTGGTTCTAAATGAATCTTTAAGAGAAATATTGACAAAGATAGTCAGGTGGAGATGTACAAAGTTAGATTGATGGTTAAAAGATATACTTAGTAATAAAGGTTAGAGTATGAGGAGACCTTTTCACCAGTAGTTATAATTAAGTCCAGCCAGATTATGTAGTTATTACTATATACCATGATTATGAGATTTGACAAATATACGTGTAAATCACATTTCTCAATAGGTATCTTAAGGAAAATATTTACATGAAACAACCTATGGATTTTGTATTTATTACAAATAAGAATAAGGTACACAAGTTGCACCAATCCATTTATAGATTGAAACAAGCTACCAAAAAGATAGAATATGCAATTTAATGACATGTTCAAAGAATATAAATTCATAAAAAACCCAAATGAACCTTGTATTTATAAATAGGTTAGAGATCATGCCATTATATTCCTCATATTGTATGTAGATGACATTTTGTTTATAAGCAATGATATTGGCATGATGACTGAGGTAAAAATTTAGTTATTTAGAAATTTCTCTATGAAAGACTTAAGAAAGGTAACCTATGTCTTTAGAGTTTGCATATATAGAAATAAAGTAAAAAAGGATAATTGGATTATCCTAAAAATTGTATATAGAGAGAATGTTGAAGAAGTTTAACATAAATAATTTTAAAAGAGGAATCTTGCTCATCATCCATGATATTTATCTTTTCAAAGACATGGGTCCAAAGATCGATGAAGAGTGGCAGTAAATGCATAACATGCCTTATACTTCAGCCATAATAATTTGATGTACGCAATGCTATGTACAAGACTTGATATAGTATATGTTGAAGTGTTATAAGCAAATATCAAGTTGATCAAAGGGAGAAATATTGGTCAGTTATGAAATTAATCTTTAAGTACTTAAAAAGGCCTAAAAATTTAATTTTGAGTTATGGATGTCAAGAGTTGAGCATTCAGGGATACTTAAACTTAGATTTTTATTTTGATGGTAATGATAGAAAATTTATCTTAACATTTATATTTATAAATAATGGAGAAGTTATTAGTTGAAAAAGTTATAAACAAGTTACAATAGCGAACTCCATAACGGAAGTTAAATATATTATTGCTTAAGAAGCAATAAAAGAGACTATTTGGATGCGAAAATTCATATCTGAACTTGGTATAGTTTCTAACATGGCTTATTTTATCATTTTATTTTGTGACAATATTGAAGCTATTGTACAAGCTAAAAAACCAAGAACAAACTAAAAGTCTAAGCATATGCAACGTAAATATTATATTTTGAACGAGTTCGTTAAAGTTGAAGAAATACTGACCCAGAAAGTATATTTGACAGACAATACTATTGGCTTAGTGACTAAAATGATAACATATAAACAGTTGTACTATCATCTTGAGAAGATAAGTATGAGATACAATAATGAATAGTTTTAGTGTAAGTAAGAGATTATTGGGATATGCCTTAGAAGTTATTCATGTAATTGGCTTTAGGAACATATTTTGTATTGTATATACATTATTTATTAATAAAAGAAAGAGTTTTTTATTCATAAATGTAAACTATTTCTTTTTTTTAGTCATGTATATAAATAAAACACTTTTATAAATTGTCCAAATAATTCATTTAACTGTTAAATGATATTTTCAAAACTGTTTTCTATGATGGTGATATTGATTGAGTAACAATATTGTATAGTAAGCATACTGATTATCTCAATTGAATATAATGAGATGATATTAGTGTAGGTAACGTGATAATTATGTTATTAGGATATTAGTATAAATTAAATAACTTGAAAATTATTTTTTGAACATGACCAAACAATGATAAATCATGTGATAGTGCATGTAATTAATTATTTATTTTGCAATTGTACTAATGTGTGAAGTTGTCTTTTAACCTAAGTTATCACTATTGAATTTGGTGTAGATACTCATGATTCATATAATATATAAGTACAAGACTAATTACATTTTGTATGATAAAATTGATTTGATTACGTATTATTTATATTTTGAACGTGTGATAGTTAAGATAGAATCCCTTGACTCAATATTTATAAGATCAGAGTTACCACTAACTTAATATAGATTAAAGTTCTCAAACGTGTTAAAAAAGTAAATATTTAGTTAGAATAATTAAATTTTAATGTATATTGACTGATGGTTCGTATTTATATTGGTAAAGAGTTTTAGCATACCATTGACCATTGATTGATTAGAATTAAAAAATGAAAAGACTTTGTCTATATAGTATATACAATTCATATGAGAATTGTTTCATTGTGAATTACGAGTTATGACACATTGTTAGATGTTAAATAAAATTATTGAATTATCGAATAAGATTATAAACCCAAATTGTTCAAAATAAGTTCACAACTATTTTATATTGAATTCACATGATCACACTAATAACTAAAGACAGTTAGAAGTATTTAGGAATGATAATATTATCAATAATGAGGCTAGTACTTTTAAGATAATATTTATATCGAAATAAATATATTTAAGTTTTATATATATTTATAAATTCTTTAAAATATTTAAAGGATTTTTTTTTGGATTTGCATTAAAATATAATTTATTAAAAATTATATAGTCAAATTGATAATATTGATTGTCTAAAGACCTAAATGAAAATGCACAATTATGGGATAATTATACATTAGTCCATATATATGCTTAATTACATTTAGTTAAAAGTTAATCGAACACCTTGCATTTATGTCCAAGTGCTTAAATGTATGAAATGAAAAACTAGAGATATATTTAAGTGTATATATGGTTTAACTTTACCAAATGGTGAAATAAAGTTTGCAAAGCTTAGCTCTCTTCCTCCCTTGCTTGGCCAAGCTTGCTGAAAGGGGAATTGATAGATGCAAGTAGTGCAAATCATAAGGCAGCTGTTATTGTTACAAGAAAGGATGAATTTGAGAAGATGATATTAAAAGTTCACCTAAAGACAAATTGTCAAGTGATTATCTTTTGAAAGACAAGAGGAATAAATTGTTGACTTGGTATGTTAGATGGCGACAAATGCTTTAACCTAAATTTTTTTGCCTACGAGACGGATCAATCAGGCTCTTGCATTTGAGGATATGCTTGATGTAGAAAATCACTAACTTGAGAAATAGGCAATTCAATTGCTACATATTGTCTTATCTAAAAACCAAAGTCATTATTAAGAATCAAGTGACTCTACTATAACTGTGAAACAATATTGGGCAGTGGTTGTGACAATGGTGTCTAAGAAGCAATTGGTGATGAAGACAAAAGTGACTATTAGGTAACATATAAGAAAGTTACCTTTCTTTAAAAGTTGATTGAGATGAGAAGAATACACTCTATGGGATTGAGTTGGAATCCCTTGGGAATTGGGACATAAATTGAGTAGTCACACATTCTAAGAGTGTAAGGGAAAAAGAGGGCAGCATAATGTCTATAGTAGTTACACATTGCTAGCCAAGAACTGCTAATTGGTTGAATTAATCAATAAGCTGCAAATTTTATAAACCTGTTTTTCAAATGCTAATTGGTCATGACTAGAAACAACTCTTTGTCATGCATTTTGATAAGAAGTGCATTTGAAACTTATTTAAAATTTATCGTATGTTGGAATAATTCGATTATAATCAATACAAATAAAATACCAAATAAACATAGATTTTTTAGAAGTAGTGAGAATTATACTAAAGTTTGAGAATAATTGGATATTTTGGAGTCCCAATTTATAAGTATTAATTTAATTAACACAATAACAAGTAGTTAGAAAGATAAAAAAAAAAAAAAAAAGAACTAAACCAAAACTAACTACAAGAAAGATAACATAAGAAGTAAATTGTTTATGATTATAAGTAAATGGAAATAATTTTGAGAGCAATATATTTACCTTGGTCGACCAAATTTGAAGCAGTGAATGTAACATTTTTAGATTATGACATCTGCTACTTTATTACTGTCCTTTTACATCAAGTTCACTAGGAATTAAATCATATCCACTGTTGATAGATTTTGTTAAGAGATCATCCCAGGGTTGTTGCCAAATTGGTTGATATCATCTTCAAACCACCTGAAAAAAAGAACAAAGGAAAGAAAAGAAAATGAGTTATTTCTTGATCAAAGTAGTAGGCAAACACTGTCAATATAATTAAAATGAACAATAAATTTGACCAATTTTAGTTTTCTATTAACCAAAGAAGCATTTCATTAAATTGTTATTAGATGGCATAGGTCAATGAGAAACAATATAATTCACTACCAATATATTTTATATTAAAATATAATAAAATTTTATGTTTGGTCAAAGTTTAAATACTAGAAGATGCAACTCTAAGTTAAAATAGATAGAGAAAGAACTAGCAAGAATGAGGAAAAAAAAATTTATCTAGGTATATTAATGAAACGAAGAAACATTATTAGTTAGAATCTACAAAATCTTAAACTTAGAAAGAAATGGGCATTCTTTTACAAGTATTCAAATATGAAAAGACTTAGGAATCTAAAGAATGCAACAACTTTTTATGATGATAATTCTAGTCACATGAAACCAGTAAGCCATGAGCAAAGTCTAGCGCACTGCAACATTATGTTAGAAGTTTACATATGACAGAAGTTTTAAAAATTAAAGATAAGTAATTAATAATTTTTAAAAAAATTTAAATAATATCACAATAAAAAATATTTAAGAGATTTTAAAATAAACATTCATATAGAATGCCCTTACACTATCAAAAATAAATTTCAATACCAAAATTAATTTTATTTAATTAATTTCATGTATATTTTAAGGATATTATTCTCAAGGACAGTTATCCTAATAATTAATATACGAAAAATATTTTCATATTACTTAATTTTTCATTTATGGACTTTCACTACGAAATAGAAATTATATTCATGTCAAACAATTTACTAATATATTTTAAATTCACATTTAATAAATCAATCAATCAATGAAAATAACAATATTTAAAATTTTTCACCAATTGATTTCAAATAAATACTTAAACAATTACACTAGAAACATAGTACATGAAATTGAAATCTTATTGCTAAATTTATAAAATTGAGATTTTTATGAAAAATATATATAAATTTAGCTCAATAAATAATCAATTGGGTCAATATGTATATGGTCAGAAAATTCATGTCCATACGCTTAAATTTCAAAAAACTAATAAACGCCCGCTTCTTAGTTTTTTAGTAAAACTATAATTATTCTAATTGTATATAAATACTTACTTTAATACATAATAATTAAAAATAAAAAATTCTTTCAATTTTTATGCTATTTGAGATTCACTTCCTAATATTAAAATAATAGTATAAATATGATGCTAACAAAAACTAAACTATTAAATTAACATTCTAAAATTATATTTATAATGGAATTAAATTTCTAATACTAAAATTAAAACAATAACTAATATTTATCTAATATGTAAAATTAATTTCTAAAATTAATACCAATAAAATTTATGTAATATACAGCCGGTGGATTTTTCTTCTTTTCATTTTTCTTTTTTTTCTGCTTCTTTCTCTCTTTTTCTTTCTTTCTTTCTTTCCTCCTTCATTGCTATTGTCCCTCAAATTAATTTTAACCTTTGGAAATCAAATGAAGCAAGTAGTAGGAGGCTTATATATGCTTGCACCGACTAATTTGGATGAAGCAGACAAGTGATGGCAAGCTACCTTCTCAATCTTTTTTTGTATAAAAATTTCATTCTCGGAATTTACATACCTATTTCAAACAACTTTGGATATTGAATTCACATGTAATCCTCAAGTTCCCACATGCCTTCTTCAATATCATGGTATTGCTATAAAACTTTTAATAACTTTAAAGTTTTATTGTAGAGAACTTGTTTCTTATGATCTAAAATTTATATTATTCTCTTTTCATAGGAAATGTTCTCATTTAAAATGAAATCTTTTCAGTCTAATACATGAAAAGGATTTGGATAATACTTCTTAAGTATTGAAATATGAAAACATTGTGAATGTTCGATAATTGTGGAGATAATATTAATTTATAAGATACTTCACTAACTAATTCTAAAATTTTAAAAGGATCAATAAATCTTAAATAAAGTTTTCCCTTTTTTTCCAAATCCGATCATTTTTGTGTGAGGTTTAACTTTTAAGAAAATGTAATCACTTACATCAAATTCTAATAGCCTTCTTCTTCGATTTACATAACTCTTATGACAACTTTGAGCTAATAGAAGTAGCTGTTTAATCAATTTCACTTTTTCAGTAGTTTTCTTTACCAATTCAGGATTTATAAGAGAAACTTTGGCAACTTCTACCTATCAAATAGGAGATTTACATGGTCTACCATACAATTCCTTAAAAAGTACCATTTTAAGGCTGAACTGATAACTATTGTTGTACACAAATTTCACAATGATAAATGCTCAACCTAAGTATCTTGAAAATCTAAGATGCAAGATCTAAGTATATCTTCTAGTGTTTGAATGACTCTTTCTGATTGACCATTTGTTTGAAGATAATAGGCTGTACTAAATTATAATTGAGTTCCCATAGTTTTTTATGAACTTCTCCAAAGCTGAGATATAACCTTGGATCTCTAGCTGAATCAATGGATAAATGCACTCCATGCAATCGCACTATCTCCTAAACATAGAATCTACTTAAAACTTTTAAAGAATCTATATATTTGACAGGTAAAAAATGAATAGATTTGGTTATTCATTCCACAATTACTCATATATTCTCATAACTCTTTTGGATTTTTAGTAATTCTCTAACAAAACTATTTACATAAGTTTTGATACATTTTTGTACCGCCAAGATATATAGTAAATTTGAATTTGTAAGCTTCACTAAAAACATCTTTTCTAAAATATTTAATAGATGATACAAAAAGTCTACTAACAAATTTTAAACCACCAGAAGAATTAATTGATCATCCTTCCATTTAATCATCTTTCTCTAGCTTGGCACGCATTGATTCAATTTCAGGATTATTCTATTGAGTTAGGACAACCTTTTAAAGAATAGTAGGTTGTGCCATCAAACTAAAAGTAAGGTTGATCTTTCACTTCACAATCCTCAAATCATATGCCTCTAAATAATCACATACTTTCCATGCATGACATAAGAGATTTGCTAACATTATTGTGATTTTATAGTTAAGGCATTTACTACAACATTAACCTTATTAGGATAACATTGTATGGTAAAATCATAATTTTCTAGATACTCCATCCACTTAATCTATCTTAAGTTAAGTTCTTTATATATAAACAAATGTCAAAAATTTTTGTGATTTACAAACACCTTAAATTTCTCACCATACAAGTAATATTTTCATAGCTTTAGTGCAAATATAATAATAGTAAATTCTAAGTCATATGCAAGATAATTATGCTCATGAGTTTTTAAGCTAACATGAATAATACGCCACTTCCCTTTCTAGTTGCATCAAAACATAACTAAGGCTTACACTTGAAGTATCATAATAAATTAGATATATAATGCCACATTCAGGAATAATTAAAATAGGAGCTGAGATTAGGCATTTTCTCAATTCTACCAATGATTGTTCACATTCATTATTCCATTCAAACTTTACCCCTTTTCTAGTTAAATGAGTTAAAAGTGATGCTATTTGGGAGAAATTTTTTACAAATCTATGATAATATTTTACTAAACCCAAAATAATCTTAATTTCAATTACACTCTTTAGTCTATTTCAATTTAAAAATGTCTACACTTTAGTAGGATTTATAAAAATACCTTCTTAAAATACCACATGTTTAAAAAAATTAACTTTAATTAACTAAAATTCACACTTACTTCTTTTTGCATATAATTGATTGATGCTTACTTAATACTTGTAAAGCAATATGCAAAATGTTGCTTATGCTCCTTTTTTGACTTAGAATATATTAAAATATCATTTATAAATATCATCTCAAATTAATCACGATAAAGATAAAAAATTTTATGCATCAAATTTGTAAATGTTATAGGAGCATTTGTTAATCTAAAATGCATCACTATAAAGTCAATATGTCCATATCTAATACAAAATGCAATATTCAAAATATTGTCCTTTCTAACTCTTAACTGATGGCAACTAAATGGAAGATCAATCTTTGATAAGTATTTAGAATCATGCAATTGATCAAACAAGTTATTTATTATATGTAACAAATATTTATTTTTCACAATTACCCAATTCAATTGTCTATAATCATACACAATCTCAAGCTATCATCTTTTTCTTAGCAAATAAAACTAATACACCCTAAGGAAAAGTTCTAGGTTGAATAAATCCATTATCTTATAATTCTTATAATTGAACTTTCAATTCTTAGATACATTATCCTATAAATCTTGACATGATATATAAAAATTGTGAGATTAATGTGGCAAACTAGATAAGAATAAAATTGTGAAGAGTAATTTTTATTGGCTTTAACCCTTTCATGAATCATTTGATCTTGTCCTTCTCCCTAGATACTATAGAGGTGGTAAACTGGTTTAAGGCCTCAAACTTCACTTCATATTAAGTTAAATGAATAAATTTATCTAACATAATATCATAAAATACAAGGAAGTATTTTATGAGAAAAAGTTTCTTAAAAATTTCCTATGTCCATTCTTTATCTTTTCTTGCAATCTTAATGGTATACCACTAATAATTAGTATTTTTAACGAGTTAGAAAGTTATAAGTTTCACCCAAATTTCTTTATATGCTTACATGACATCTAAGATCTACTCAATTTATTCCACTCATTCTTCATCAACTAATGGGTTAGCCTTTTTATTAAATGTCGAGGGATTGAGTTTTTTGAATTCCCGCAATATGGAAATACATATGCTTTCTTCACTATTTCTGTGACCATATGGTTTATTACTAAAACCACAAAGTGCATTAACAAGTTCTGTCGTAATATGGTGAAACTCGTTAAACTCATCTATTCTTTACAAAGAAGATGGCTTTATTTCTTTAATATCAGACATATTGAAATCCAAGATCCATATCATGATAGTTAAAATACAATAATATAATATACACAATATTATATTATACAATAAGTGTTATTACATATATTATTCTTACATCAACTGTAAAAGTTTATAATCTTTTAAAAGATAGCCAAAATAAACAAATAGAAAATAACAAGCTTAAGTAGTTAAAGTCATATATATAAAGCTAATTAATCCAAAAAGATACACACAAAAAGTTACATATAACAACTTCTCCTCTAACCTCTCAACTTTTCATAACTTCATATAATTTTTTCAACAAAACTAAGTTCAAAAGATTCTTCTATCCTAATGGGAAATGGATCTAATGTCACTAATCTTTCTCACTATTCTCATATATTAAGCTTATCTCACCCATTATATTTATTGTCAATTTCCTTAACTAGTTTTTTGCAGCACTAAAAGTATTGAGGAATCTTTTAGTTTAGAACAAAAATTGAGCCATAAGTTTTTTTTTAAGTTCACCCCTTTCCCATAGACCTTTAAGCCCTTAAGTGCATCATTTTTATCTTACTTAAAAGCTTTTGAACCTAGATTAGTGTTGAAAAAATTGATATTAACCCTCCGCCATATCAATCTTGTCCTTAATCTTGCCCTCAATATTGCTCTTAGCCTTGTTCTCAATTTCATTCTAATTCTATCTACTCGATATTTTCTATGATCTTTAACAAGAACATCTCATAGTGCACACTATTCTTGTTGATCAATAGAAGTTCATTAGTTGTATTTTATCCTAGCCATACTAAAAAATCAAACAAAAAAAAGACATAATGAGTGCCTAGGACAAACAAAAAGTAACAACAATTAAGAACCTATAATAATCAAATTTTTTTTCTAACTAGCGTAAGAATTGTCTATAGAATCTATGTTTTATATTTTGGTACCAAGTTTGCAGAGGGAGGGGGATTGTGTATATAACTTTTTCACAAATTCAAAACTTATAATTAAAATTTTTTAAACACTCCAAAAAAGCTTCTAAAGCTAACTATTTTGCCTCAATATTAATATATAACATTTGATGGTTTATTGTCTATCTAGTAATTTAAAACTATGTATATAATTTCTCATATTTTACAGACAAAATTCTATAAATTTTTCTTCCATTAGATAGCATCTTACCTACTTCAATAATCTTCTCCTCTATTACGCTTAAAACTTGAAAAACAAAGGTGAGTTGATGCTCAATGGATATTTACATGTAACTGAAGTGTTAAAAATCAAATATAAATAACAAATAATTTGTTTTCTAAATTTAAATAATATCACAATAAATAATAGTTAAGAGATTTTAAAATAAACATTCATATAGAATGTTGTTACAATATTAAAAATAAATTTCAATGTCAAAATTAATTTTATTTAATTAATTCTATACGTACTTTAGAGTCATTACTCTTAAGGACTGTCATCCTATTTAATTTTTTATTTGTAGGCATTCACCGCAGGACAAAAATCACTTCCATGTTACTTGAATTCTAAATTGTGGACTTTCACTGCGAGATAGAAATTACATTCATGTCAAACCATTTACTAATATATTTTAAATTCATATTTAATAAATTAGTTAATCAATGAAAACAATAGTATTTAAAATTTTCTAACAATAAATTATAGAAATTAAACTCGTTGATTTCAAATAAATACTTAAACAATTCTTGCAACAACACTTCATATGAAATTAAAATTTTATTATTGAATTTACAAAATTTAGATTTCTATAATAAAATATACATAAATTTAATTCAATAAATAATCAATTGGGTCAACATGTATACAGTCAGAAAATTCATATACATTTTCTTAAATTTCAAAAAAAAAATAGCACCCCGCTTCTCAATTTTTTTTTTTTTAAAAATAGAAATTATTCTAATTGTGTATAAATACCTACCTTAATACACAACAACTAGTAATTAATTTTTTTCTAATTTATTTACTGTTTGTGTAACACTCATTTCCTTTCATTTCTATTCATGTGGCATATAGTATATTGAAATTATTGAAAAGGTAAAAATCAACGCTTTCTTATAGTGAAGCAAAGTTTTTATTTATTCAAAAGAGTTTATAGAAAGTAACCACATAAATAGTAACAACTAAAATAGTATAATTTTTTTTCCTCTAAAGAATTGTTATGCGTCTTAATAAAATTAATACTTCAGAGTACACAGAAAGAAAATTACAGAACAATGGCCTAAACCTTAGATATATTATGCCTTGTTCGAAAATCTTTGCCTCAACTGCATTTTTCGGAACCACTACCGCTATATCGTATTCACCTGAAAAGCAATAATCCCATAAAGGGGTGAGTACACCACATTACTCAGTAAGATAATACAATACTTAATAAAGGAAGGAGCATGTTACCTGAATCTCTACTTATTTTGGCCATTTCATACAAGTCCACACACATAGATAAAAGCATGTCCATATATCAATGTACATGTACAGACAAATATATGCTCAATGAAGTACACAAGATATCATGTCATATCGTCCAGAACTCTAAGCACTATCTCAGTTATGACTTCTGTATAAACAGTCTCAAACAAGATGCATTTTAAATGAATAGCCTTCTCACATGTACTTGTTTAATTCCTTTTTCTATTCTTATCACTAACACCTACATGACCATATAAAATCATTACATTGATATACGTATAGATATCAACTAAATGTCTCCACCACATAAAGAGAAATTAATCAGAAATCGATATAACCACATAATTTCAATCACACACTCGGCCTGAAATAACCAAAATATCCTAGGCACACAATCAATATCTCCGTAGGATAGAAATATTTCAAACATCTACATATATACAAACGAGGGTATTAATAAAAATGATAACACTTCTTCTGTAAGTCATTTCTCCTCTCGAAAGGTTAGTGGTAGTAATTTATTGCATTTACAAGTGATCAATTATACTTAGAGACATCATGGATCATGGTTGTTGCTCTAGGCCACAAGGCCATTTGGAGTACAGCTGTGGATTCCACCTACCCCTCAGGGTACCACAGTCTTAACGTCATACCTCCATTAGAAATTAGCTTACAAACCCAACTGAGTGTGATGGAACATACATATCCGATCCACATATCATAATTATCTCAATACTGATTCATTACCAATCTATTTTATCATACATTCATATTATCTCCTTATTCTCACTAAATCAAGACAACCTGACAGTTGTACCATAATCATAAATACATGTTCTCCATTCTTTATCCCATACTAGGGATTTTTTCACCTACATTAAACCTTGACTATACTATTATAAGGGCACATATCAATCTAATCATAGTCGTTCGCTAAAATGTATGAATAATAACAATGTAAACTCATAACATAGTTCATACACCATCATATTCTTATCGTATTTTCAATCACACGTATAAAGGTGTAAACTAATATATCAAATGACCCGCAATACATCCAATGCACCTTTTCAACAATATCCTCAAGTTTCTCACATGATCTTTAATCTATTATGGATTCACACATATTCTTTTCGTTTCACAAGCATACCGATGAGTTAGACAAGATTCTATATACTTGAAGTGTAGCGGCCTAAATATGGACTAACCCATTATCTTATTTAAATTTTGATTTTTCATTTTCAAGCTGATGCTAGCTTTCTATTTCTACAAGGCTAATTTCTCTCTTAAATAATTGAAACTTGTCAAGGTGTAATCAGACTTCAACCATTTTCGCAATTCACAACCATAACAAAATCCGATTGTGATTACAATTAAAGGTAATCCTAGACTCTCCGCTATATATGAAAATCAGAATATAAAGAAAGGTCATGAATGGCTATATGAATAGTATTTTTTATAGGAATTCGACAAGAATTTGCCTATACATATAAGCTGCCCTACCTGCACAAAAAAACTAGGACAGTCCCCATACCAAATAAAACACAACGTGTTACTGCCTCATCGCTATTCACATTAGCACAAGCAACTCTTAGCAGATAGAAGTATTCTACCATACAGTTTGAATCTAGTAGGCACACGAATTCATTTCCTTATAGATCGGTCATAATTAAGTAAATTATGGATCGTGGTTATGATATCCATAGTACACTTCAGTATATGTATACAATGGTCATTCGCCCACACCGGGTTCCTCAAACCAACAGGATGAATAATTCTACCATGGGTTGCATGTACCCAAGGACGCCATGGAGAATAGCCGCTTCCTACCATGGGTTCAACATACCCCGAAGGGCACCACAGTCTTATTATTAATCCAGAACTACTGTGGGTTCAACATACCCCGAAGGGCACCACAATCTTATTATCAATCCGGAGCTACTGTGGGTTCAACATACCCTGAAGGGCACCACAGTCTTATTCTAATGATATTACTCCGTCCTGTGCGGCTTTACTAGTGTAACAGAAAAACTACCGATCTATAATTATCCTAATTATAACAATTATCTATACAGATTTATTCTTAGTCAACTTAATCATGACAAAATGACCATTTTGCCTACATTAATTAAAATGCATATTCATAATTTCATAATAGGCAATATAATTACCTATGAACACATTTATTAGCCCTTATCTTCTAAAAAGACTTCATACGTATGGATTTATCGTAAGGTTAGTAGTACTAAATCATGAAAACATATTCCACTCTGACATATAAATACATCATAAAACAATTAAGATAAAACACAGAAATATATTACAATCCAAACACATAGATACATTATATCACTATTATTACAAATTCACAGAAACATATTTTAATCAGTTATCATATATTGCGTCATTACACGCAATCTCAACATGTCATTACAAGTCAAACTATACACATTACCTTACTACGGTACAATAATTATAACATACTAACATATACACACATGTCCATTCAGATAGCATTGCAAACATCAAGTGCAATATCTACTCAATTATTCGATCACAAGGGCATAATTACGTATGTATATACAAGCGTACCTACCATATAAATATATATATATATATACAAATATGGGACATACAATACTGTATAGGTATTTTAGAATACCTAATGTAGCACTGCAGGTCGACAGTAATAGTATTACGCTTATAACTATATATATATATATATATATTTAACACACGGATATTAATACTTCTAATTGTACAGTTATGCCCACTCCCCGTCAATGGGACTTTTCTATAATTTAAACCATTGTTATGATATACGTTCATGCAATTATAAACATTATAAATATTAAAATCTATTTTTCCACAATTTAAATATCATATTATCTTACCTCCGGGCACCCAGTGCCTATGCCAATCATGAAAAGCTGTTCCGGAGAGGGTATACGCATTTGAAATACTCCTCCACACGCTACGAGTATCTTCTCGAAAAACGTGCAAATTACTGTTTATGAATACTATTCACAAGTACTATTTAACCCACAAAATTTCGGTTTCGGTTTCCGTTTCATGAATGGAATATACCATCGCGATCCTTGCGATATCAGAATACTGTCCATGGTGTCCATATGCCACAAAACACAAATTGAAGCATTCAAAATTACTAAACATCCTAAAATTTCAGATTTCAAGGTACCTACTTTGGACCCTTGAATCATCATCGAAACTTATTCTAAATTGAGATCTAAATATACCGTGTCAAAATACGAGTGTCAGAGAGCACATTGATCGGTTCAAATTCCACCGGAACTACACCAATCGCCAGAAATCTTGCTGGAAAGACACCTTCCTGATTAGCCTTCCCTCGCCGGAATCCGGTGACCAAATGCCAGAACTGTGCACACCACCATGAAGAGGGCGGTGAGACAGTGCCAGACACGCCGTAGGTGTCGGTCAACTCACCGCGCACCGCCGTGAATCGTCGGTAAAAGTTCACGTCGGCAAAACTTCTGACGGCGCGTGAGGACGCATGGCAATGGCGATCGGGGCAAGGTTGGTGGTGCTGCACTCGCGACGGCCCAACAGTCCTCCACTCGCCAGCAGTGAGGTGATTTGAGGTCCGGTGATAAAAATTACTATTCATAAGAGAGAGAACCGTGGGGAGGAGAGAAAACCGTAGAGAGGAAAGAGAGGAGAGAGAAAAGAGAGGAAAAAAAGTAAGGTCGTGTTATCGAGTTTCCAGACCCGTCCTGTTTATATAGTCTTGCACGCACGATGAAAAATTACAGCTTTCTGTTTTAGTCATCCAATTTCTAGTACCGGTAATGAAATACTGTATTTTTTGATCATACAGTCTACTGTCTTGAATACCGGCCGACTCTCTCTCTTATCAAAACTCTCGAAAATATTGTATTATAAGTCCATGACAGGATTTTAAGAGTATAGAAATTTCAAGATGTTACAGTTTGATATTCACTTTTTAACACTAAAATAATAGTATAAATACTAATTTAGATACTAACAAAAATTAAACTATTAAATCAATATCCTAAAATTATATCTATAATAGAATTGAATTTTTAATAGTAAAATTACAACAATAATTAATATTTATCTAATTTCTAAAATTAATATCATTAAAATTTATGTAATATACAGTTGGTGAATTTTCCTTCTTCTTTTTTTTATTTCGTTTTTCTTTGTTTTTGTTTTTTTCTCTCATTCTCCTTTGCTGTTCTGTTTCTTCTCTCCCTTAATTTGATTTTAACCTTTGGAATCAAATGAAACAAGTAGTAAGAGGCATATATATATATATATATATATATTCATGCACCAATTGATTTGGATGAAGCATGCAGGTGATGACAAGCTACCTACTTCACCATCCTTCTTTTAACTTATAAGCCACTTGTTACATTCATCATCTACTTTAACTAGTTGATTTAAACATAACATAATTAATGCATCATAATTAATGTGTATGAGATAAAATCTCTACCATTTGAATTGGATTATCTAATGGCTTAAAAGTAATGTAATAACTTGTATAAAATATGGATCCTAATCACTCACTTGTGCATGCGCGCATACACATACACACATAAATGATCACTGCCATTATATTTTTTCTATAATTGTATGCTATTGAAATTTTAATTAAATAATTTATCTTGTAAGTATTTATTCAAAAAATATATAATAATTTATATTATATAAAATATTTTTCAATAAACTAATAACAATTATATTAAATAATATCCCTAATTATCATAATCACATTTTGTGATTGATTAATTTTAAATTAAATATATACATGTTATAATTTTATTATATGGATAAAACGGGAGATATGATACGTCAATCCCACCTTAAAACTTTCTCAATTAATATAATTTGCAACCTATTGCCATCTTGCTATATATATTTATTACTATATAATATTTTTGTAAAACATATAATAAAAACCATTATATAAAGTCTTTTATCTCAAGAAAAAGAAAAGAAAGAATAGTTCTAACATCTAATTTAATAGTATAAACTCTAATTTTAACGATTATGATATAAAAAATTAAGATCATTATAATTTTATAGGTCAAATTTTAAAAGGTAATATAAATCTTTACACATTTATTTTGTTTAATTTAACAATTTAGAGTGTATTCGAGTTAATATAAAGAATATTATATTTTATGTATTCTAAACATATCAAAATGTATTTTAGAAAATATATACAAGTTGATGTGATATTCAACATGTAAATAATGAGATGTGTACTAAATTAAATAAAAGGTAAGAGATATGAGTGTGGTGCAAAGATGGCTTATAATAAATTAAGGCATTAACTTTAAAAATTAAGAAGTTTGGTAATGTTTTAAATAATTTTTTGAAAATTAATTTATGAAATAAGATGATATGTTTAAAATTATGTTTTTAAGAAAGATAAAAGTAGTTATATAAAATGAGGAACACTAAATACATATTTAATATCCTTTAAAAAAATTGTGTGAAACAATTATTTTGAAAATAAATTTTAAAATGAATTAAACATTCTAAAATTAAATTATCTTTTTATCTTTTTAGTTATGCTTTTGAAATTATACTTTATTTTGAAAATAAACTTTTGAAAATTCTCAACTAAAACTACATTATTATTTATTTTAAGTTCAAGCAAATTAAGTAATACTAAATGTGTAAAATTTAAGTGATTAATATATAACTTAGTTATTTTGATGTTACAATTCCCCAAACTAATGTGGATCTTGAACAAATATACCAATGTCACAAGATGAGTAGTAAACCAAACTTAGATAGAGTTAAATAAGATCAAAGTAGCAAAGATAGACCTAAGATATAAGACAAAAGCTTCTAACTAAGAAGACCATCATTTAAATTCTAGTCACAAGAAAATATAGGGTGAAGGTTAGCACAAACTTGTAAACAAGCTCAAAATTCTTCTTTTATTCAATGCCTAGTAGGAAAAAAAAAAATCTCTTATAATGCATTAGAGACATTTTATAAAGGTTTAGTAAAAGTTAAAATAACATGAAAGTATATTACATCAAGTGAAAAATTAAAAACATAAGATAATTACTTAAAATACAAGACAACCTCAAAATGATAAAATAGAGACAAATGTTTAGTTAATGAAGCAATTGTCTAAATATTATTTTGTAATTTTAATAGCCAATCTCTTATCTTTCAAAAATTTATCATTAGATTTTGCAATTAACTTGAACTTATTTATTAGAACTTCTTAAGTTACATAAATGAGATAAAATAATAAAATAAAATACTATTGATTTTAAACTTTATTGATCTTACCAATTCTTAACTCTTCCCTCCAAGATTGAAGTTTTTTTTATTTGCTTTATATAATTAATGTGATATTCAAACAAATAAAGTGTTATTGACTTAAATGAGCATAGTCAAACTTAAAGAATAACTTGAGTTTTTAAATATGACTTGGGTCAAACGGGCTAAAGAAAAATTGAAGATTTGCCAAATTAAGTTGTGGTGTTTAACTGGGTAAGTTAAGGGTATGTATGAACTAATCTTGGGCCAAGTTATGATGAGTGCCAATGGGTTAAAAGTGTATGATTAGGATTTTTGTATTTATAAGTTCGGTTTTTTAATTTGTATCACAAATTTTTTGTTATATATTTTAAATTTTTTATTAAATTTTAAAATTTTTAATTTAAAATATAAAATAATTTATAAAAATTTTGATGAACTATTTTAAGCTTTAATATTAGATTACCTATATATCTAAAATAAATAAAAAAAATTTACAAACTGGCTCTTGCAAGAAATAGACTGACATTGTTTGAACGTGTAATCATTTTAGCTTATGTTTGTTTGCAGGCTCCAATACCTCAAAGAGTCCCTGTGTGAAAATGAAACAACAAACTCATTTTGAATAAACCCATTTTCTTTCTTCTTCATTCGTGAAGCCACGTACCGTGAGATTAAAAAAAAAAAAATCCATTTTCTTTCTGTCATTTTCTTGTTTCTTGATTTGCTAAGCCACCTACTATAAGAACAAAAATATCAATTTTCAGCAAACCATTTATTTTATTTTTCCTTTTTCGTGAAAATGAATTAACAAATCCATTTTTAACCAAATAAGGCATATTGACATGAAACATGCAAATCTTTTTTTTCATATAGGCATGCTTTCGCTGTTGTTGTGGATATGGAATTAGAATAATAGACATCTTTGTTTTATATATGTTTCTATTTTTTATGGAATTCGATCCATTTAATGGGATTTTCATTCTCTCTTAGGGATATTTATAATAAAAAATGATACACTTTCTCTCTTATTGTTGTATTTAAAATAAAATAAAAAAAAGAAAGAGAATTTTTTGCTATGTGTCTTCTTTTTTTCAAAAATCTTGAACCATATCAAGGTGTTGGTGCTGTTTAAGTTATATTTCAACACTTAATATATAATTTGTCCATTTTTCATGAATTTCGATCCATAAATAGTTGTTGGTCTTGTTTGAGTGATGTTTACATCTTAAAGGGCAAGTTTTGGTCTTTATTTTTTTTACATCTAATTTCTAAAAAAAAAAAATTCTATAAAGTTTTTATTTTTTTTATTTACCTTTTGGAGAATTAAAAGTGAATTTTAATGTGTGTGTATGTTTTTTTATGGATCTCAAACAAAAAAAAAAGTAGGATTTTTTAGTCTAGGTTTAATACCAAATGTGCAACAAATATGTTATATTGCATTAAATTTTTATTTTTTTCAAAAAATTTACTATGATATATGTAGGTATAGTTATTCCTATTTTTTAACTCTTTTAAAGACTATTTCAAATCTTTTTAAAACTATTTCAGATATTATTTATTTATATTTTAAATTTGTTATTGTGTATTTAAAATACTATTTATTATTTATTTTATTTATTTTAATATTTTTTTTTTATTTTAAATTTTATAAATTTAGTTTCAAGTCTAACATACTAAAAAGCAAAAAGGGAACAACAGTATCCGTGGGTACCATAGCCAACCCCTTCCTTTAAAGCAAACATGCGTATAAATCATTGCATATTATTGTGTAATTAACAATGAATGCTTAGAAAAAGGCATCCTATATTCATATCTGACATAAGTGTACATACCACATTGAAATATATTTGTTGTTGAAGCATCAAAGTGAATTTTCCTTCAAAGGATTGTTATGCGGTGTCAATATAGTGTATAAACAATGATATGGATATACTGAAGGTTTGAGAAATTTTGGTTTTTCTATGAATTGAATATTCGCCATTTTAATTTTTGTTTGTCAATAAAATAATAGTACGTGATACTGAAAGTTCAATTGATATTTTTCTTAACTAGTTTTACTGAATTAGTTTCACTTAATGTTTTATTATAAGATCACAACCTCATAGATATTCAACCACAGATTGTTGCTGCTGCAAATGGTACCACAAAACTAGAGCCTAAAACACATGAAATTGGTCAATAGATTCAAAGTCATAATGTCATTTGATTAAGTATGTGATCCTAATTTTCCAGATGTTGCTAATATAGGGCAATAAAATGAGGGGACCAAAACACTATTGTTTCGTCTGCTTTGATTCAACTACTGGTTGTTGGTTTTGAAATATTTCATTCTTGAGTAGACAACACAACCGAAAGTGATGCAGATCAGACCCTATTATCTGACAAAGTTAGTGAAACAAACACAGATGCTGACCAGTCCTCGTGTAGTTATATTTCTTTTTAGGATTATGATGATGAATTACAAGCTCACAGTTATAAACCCAAAAGTGGAGGTTTCGAATTTTCCATAGAAGAAGAAGGATGGTGTTATGGATTAGTTAAGTTTTCACCATTGTTTATAAATTCAGAAAGGTGTTTCAAGTATTTGCTATCAAGTTGGGTTTAAGCTATATAGGGTAAAAAATAAGAAGGTAAGAGTAACCTGAAATTGTGAATGGGAAGGGTGTGATTGGAGAATCCATGTTAGTCCTACTTGGGATAGATTGAATTTCTAAATTAGACGTACACCTCTACTCATTCAAGTCCGAGAATTATAGATAATTACGAAGCAAATTCATCATGGATTGATGCACAATATTTGCACTTATTCAAACTATTTCCAAATGAGAAAACAAATTCACAAATCTTTATACATTCAAATTTAATGTTTGTCTCAAATTATTATGCAATTGCCTATTAATTGATTATGCAATTTTTGTAGGTAATTTAACTCGACTTTGAGAGAAAAATTTAAGCAAATTTCAAGTTAATTTTTTTAAAAAAAATATTTTATGGACTAATAGATGATAGAACATCTACTATAAGTGCCAATAGGGTATGACAAATCGTCTTCTATTGAGAAGATAGGATTATAAGTTTTGAATTTGATGAAATTTATGTTTGTTTTTTTTTTTTTTTTTTGGTTTGTAAAGGGAATAGTTAGTGTCACTGTAAACTAAAAAAATGACTTTAGTTCGCGTTAACTTAATTTGATCATATGTTATGCTTAGTCATGGGTGTCCAACAGAGCTAACAAGATTCAATATCTCATATATTAGTTATTTATTAGTATAGTGATGATATTTTTTGTAATTATTATTTATACATGTCGTTTATTTTTGTATTGTGTTAAATACGATCGTAATTTGTATATGTCACATTTGACAGTATTGTGTAACATATTAGAATATTGTTGGAATAAAATGTAATAATGCATTATGTTTGCTAAGATGTGAAGTAATATCACTATATATGTTGAAAATATGATGCATAATGATTGTTGCCATAAATCTCTTATACAGTTTTACTAAGGGTGCAAAATCGGACATGACGCAATTACCGAAATCTGACACAAAAATTCAGATACCAGTTTGTCAAATTTGACACTTTTAACAATGATATCGTGCTCCAATCAATCCAATAATGAAATTTTCAAAGTCACTTATCCTCCGGGAACTTGCCTTCATTAATAATAATTATTTATACATTAAAAAAATTATTTTATGTTATATTAAAAAATATATATTTTTAAAATTATTTCAAAACAATTTATTTTTTTAAAATTATTACTATATTTTTAAATTTACAAATATATAATAATTTATCAATATGAACACTTTTTTATTGAAAGAAAAATATTTTTACTTTTTTAAATATATTTAGAGTTTATTGACACAAAAAATTTTATATTTCTTTACTATCTTGTTTCGAGTTATCTACTTCTTTTTCTTTTAAAATTTCAGTAATAATTTCTTCTTCAGTTAAAGTATACACAACTTACTGTTTATTTGGATGATTGAGAAAAATATTAATATCTATTGAATCAGTATAAAAAAATTGTCAAAATCTAATTACTTAATTCTAGAATAACTCTTTAATTCTCCTATTCTATTTTATTTGTAATTTGCAATTTGCAATTCATCAATATTAAAAACTTAATTTTAGCAATTCATCAATATTAAAAACTTAATTTTATAGTGTTTAAAATAATTAATAATTATTTAAAATTTTACATCAATTGTTCATATAGAAATTTCATTTAAAATTTTATTAAAGACAATTATATTTGATATTTTCAAAATATGATTTTTTATCTATTTGAAAAGTAAGTAATTAAAATGTTAACAATAATAATTTTTAAAATTTTTAATGGTGTCTAATGAGAATCAACAACAAGAAATTCACAAAAATTCTTAATACTAATTGGACCATTTACAAGAGTGAGAGTGAATCATAACTTATTCAGGATATGTATTTGTATCATCTTAATTAGATTTTTTTGTTTTTTTTTTTTTTTTGTGCATTTATGAACATTACAACAACATATATTTTAATTAATTACTATTTTTTTTAATTCATATTTTTATTTCTAGTTGTTTCATATTAGAATTTTTATTTTTAATTATTTTAAATTAAGACTTTTATTCCTAATTATTTTGAAATTTACTTGTAAGCCTTATATAAAAGAACTTAATCAACATTGTAAAGAGATATTAGATTTTACTTAATAAAAATTGTGATAATTTTTTTTTTGTTCTTTATAAAATTTTGTAAATTTATTAAAATATTTCTCTTGTGACATTCAAAACTTTTTTTTTATACTTTTAATTTATAATTAGTGAATTATTAGGTTAAGATTTTTATTATTTTTTCTTAATTTTTTTAATCATTACATTACTATTAGTTAATTTAAATTTTAACTTTCTAGAAGTTTGAATTCTAATTTAAATTGTTGAATTTTAAGATTTATTCTTAGAGTCTTAAAACTAATTTTTGGAGTTTCAAAATTAATTTTTTTAAGGGTTTGCATCAATGTATGCATCACATGACTTAATTTTGAAAACTCTATTTAACAGTAGGAATAAAAAATAAATAACTGTCACAAATAAAGTAGAAACTAACCCAATAATTATTATGTCACCTGCATTAAGAATGGCTAAGTTAAAATAATAATTTTTATAATACACCTCTATAAAACTATAACTTTCTCGTAATAACAAAAGTAGTTTAGTTTTAATGTTATAAATATAAAAAAGTTTTATAGTATTGAAAAGTGAAACCAAACGAAATCTTAAATTCTTTTGATCTTTTCACATTTCTTTATAGCTTCCGCCTACCTTTTGCACACTAGACGCAATTTGCCACCTATCACTCATCACTCATCGTTTTGCAATAGCCTTTACTTGCTGACAAGACCTACTTAATAGTTAACACATGCTAGTAAATGTAAGTTTTAATTTTTTTTTTTATTCTTAATAATGTTTAGCCAAATTTGATAAATTCAATTTGAAAATGTAAAGAGAATAATTCACATGTGAAGTACTCTCCATCATATTTTTCTATTTGGTGCTATCACAATTGCTAAAAAATAAAGTGTAATTATCAAAAAAAATATCAAATTTTTTTTTTCTCTTTCCCTTTTATTTTGGAGTAATTTTTCTTTATATCATAGTAGGTAGTTTTATTAGATGGGTAGAAATGTCAAAAGGGTTGGGTCGAGTCGGGCCGACCTAGGACCATAAGGACCCTAGCCTAAGCTGAGAAATTAAGGCTCATCATTGCCCTGGCTAGCCCGTGAACCTATTTTCTAATATTTTTTTAACATATAATATCATAATTTTATATTTTATAAATAAACAGAATCAAAATATATTAATTTTTATTATTTTTATTTAAAAAATTAAAGGGAGGCCTATTAACCCCACTAGCCAGCCCTCGTAAACCAAGCTCAAAGGTTGTGTTAAGACTCCCTTTTTTTTTTTTTCTCAAACAGGCCAGGCCAAGCCAGTCCATGAACCCTTATGGACTTATTTTTTGCGAGCTGGGCCGGGCTGTCATTGGAGACTTTTGTTTATGCATCAACCTTGTACTTGTGCCAAAAAATTTAGCCATCAACCCAAAAACTTTCTACAATTAGAAGGTTTCCTTCTTTTCTTTTTCTTTGTACAAAAGAAAGTACACATAAATTTATGAAAGCAACACCCTCCAATCTTTTTCTTATTTCTCTTCAAAAAAAGAAATATAACTTAGTACTGTCAAAGATTCACCTTACTAAATTCTTCTGAACTCACTTGTGATTTTTGAACTCTAAACAATACTATTTATAGATATAATGTACAATTAATATATCTGGTTGTTTAGAACTTTTTTTCCACTCATACCTTGTTACTTTGTAGTTTGATCATATCCAATGCTTAATGAAAAAGTTATTTAGGACTTTCATTTTATCCATATCTCTAGAATTCATGATCAATCAAATCCATTAGGATGACTAATCTTATCTTTAGCTCTTATTAAGATAAGTTCTCTCTGAATCCTGTGAACCTTATGTAAAATGAATGCATCTTGTATCGATTCTTTTTGAGTTTTCCCGTCACTATTTTGAGTCTTCTAACTCTCAACCCACGATTGATCTCACTTGCATCTTTCCCCATAAACCCCCTTCTATACAGCCCAGCTCCATATCTTTACTGTATGTACCTTTCTGGCTATATTTCATGTTACGAGCTCATTGGGTGTATGTCAACAAGTTCGTTTGCCGGCATTATGGTAATATTACATCTCTGTGTCACCGAAGCTTATGCATAGTCCGTTGTACTCATACTTCATTCCCTCATTTCTATCCATCGAAAAAGTATTTTGCCTTTGAGCTCTTTTGCACTCCAATGTCCAAGAATTGAGGCTTAAACCTCTTGGCTCTTATGCATTTCAAAATTAAGGGTTTAACAAACTTTTTAGTGATTTCACATCAATTGTCCATGTAGAAATTTTATTTAAAATTTTATCAAGAATGTTTTTAAAATATAACTTTTTATCATTTTAAAAGTAGCTGATTAAAATGTTAACAATAATAATCTCTAAAATTTCTAATAATGTTTGATGGGAATCAACAACAAGTTCACAAGGATTCTTCACACGTATTAATCGAACCAATTATAAGGGTGAGCATGAATCGTAATTTATTAGAAATATGTATTTATGCTATTTTAATTGAATTTTTATGTTATTTTTCTTTTCTAATATATTTAAAAATACCACAATGACATATATTTTAATTAATTATTATTCTTTTTTAAATTAGTAATTTTATTTTTAGTTGTGCTATTTTATGCTATTTTAATTGAATTTTTATTCTTAATTATTTAGGGTTTACTTGTGAGTCTTATATGAAAGAGTTTAAATAATATTGTAAACAAATTTTAGATTTTACTCGATAAAGATTGTGAGAATTGCTAATTATAAAATTTTGTAAATTTATAAAGAGATTTCTCTTGTAATATTTAAACCTTTTTTTAATATTTTTTGTTTGTAATTAGTAAATCATCATGTCAAGATTTTTATTATTTCTTCTTGACTTTTTTTAATTATTAGGTCAAAATTATTTAATCTTAATTTTAACTTTCTTGATGTTGAATTTCAATTTAAATTGTTGGATTTTAATATTCATTCTTTAGATTTCAAAATTAATTCTTAAGTTTTAACATTGATATTTTTAGGGTTTGCATCAACGTCTCCATCACACGGCTGAATTTAAAAGTTTTATTTAGTGATAGGAATAAAAAAAAAAATCATTTCAAATAAGGTGAAAACTAACCTAACAACCATTATGTTGTTTGTATTAAGAATGACTAAGTCAAAACAATAATTTTTATAATTACACTTCTATAAAGTTATAACCTTCTCATAATAATAAAATTAATTTAGTCATAATATTATAAATATAAAAAGATTTTATAATATTAAAAAGTGCAACCAAATGAAAACCTAAATTCCTTTTATCTTTTTAGATTTCTTTGCAACTTACACCTCTTTTTTGCATGCCAAACCTAGTTCACCATCTACCGCTCGTTGCTCATCATTCTCCAATAGCCTCTACTCGCCGGCAAGACCTATTTAATAGTTGACACATGCTAGTAAATGTAAGTTCTAATTATTTTTTAATCTTAATAATATTTAGTCAAAATTGATAAATTCAATTTGAAAATGTGAAGAGAAGAATTCACATGTGAAGAGAAGAATTCACATGTGAAGTAATTCCCCTTGTATTTTTCTGTTTTGTGCTATCACAATTGTTAAAAAATAAAGTGTAATTATTTTAAAAAATCAAATTTCTCTCTCCCTTTTATTTTTGAGGAATTTTTCTTTATATTATAGTAAGTTTAGTTTTGTTTTGTGGGTGTTCATTGAAGTATCAATTTGTTGCATAGTGTTTTGCTATGTATTAACTAGAAATTGAATTATTAAACATGAAAAATTTTCTTTGGTACTTTTATTTGGTTTAGACTTGGTAAATGCAGATGATGGTGTCTTAGTTTATTTGACAAGTGCACTACATTTTATGGTGAGAAATTGAATTTTCACACATGATTTGTATTAAAGCAACATAATATGCTGGATGAGGCAGATTTTGCAGAATACAGGGTCTGTGGCCTGTGTTTTCCTCTGATCAGTAAGTTTACTTTTTTGACAGCACGAAAGATTCAAATCATTATTTAATTTTATATAAACTTGTTAATCTGTTTAAAGCATTTTGAAGAGGATCACACTAGATTTTTAGATAAAAACAAATGTAGTCTTAATATTAATGCGAATTTAACTGACTTTGAAAGAAAATAGCGCTATACCGATACAGAAGTTAAAGAGAATTTATATATATATATATATATGATTAAGAGAAGACAAACACTTAAAAGTGTGAAACAAGTGTCTTCAGATAATAAAAAAAACTTGAGAATGATACTTCAACAAGATAGAATTTTATCTATATTATATTAGATAATGCACTTTATTAAAAAAATTACTTTTTATAACTTATTTAAGTAAATTCTAATTATAAACACTTTCTTTTATATGAATGGAACATTTTATAAAATATTCTTTAACTCATGAAATTTGTTTCAGCTTTGCTGGAAAGTGTATGTAGTTGTACTATTTTTGCTAAAAATGAGATGTAGCTACGTATTTGCTGTAAAAAGATGTGCCTTTTTTAATTAGAATATAGCATTTTCTGTAATAGTGAGTTTTTCCCTTTTTTTTTTTCACAATGTCTTGAAAGTGAATTTCATTGCTGCGGTTGAATGTTTATCAAGTATTTTTGTAAAGTAAAAAAAATAAAATAAAAAATGTAATAATTTTGTCTTTTGTATGGTAGGTCTGTGCATCCAACCTGTCTCGCATTTATTTTCAGTACTTGAATGTTTCACATTATGTCCGTTTTATGGCCGAGAAGTGATTGTAGCAGTAGCTGTTTGATTTCAATTTATGGACAAACTTAAACTTATATTCTGTAATGGTGAGCATTTTACCTGCAACGAAAACATCATAAATGGAGGAGATAAACTTTATTTAACTCTTTTAAGTTAGGATTAAACTTATTCTGTGATGTATTTTCTAAAGTAGTTGTTGTATAATGAATGATACTTGATTTAGTCTAGTGGGCAACTGTAGTCTTTTGGTTGAGAAAATAGATCAAATTTGCGAAAATCCAGTTTGTTGTTTCAACGACATGCTTGCAAGATGAAAGCTTTTAACGAAGAATTTGGTGGTCGGAAAACAATGGTGGTGGCTTCACACAGGATGGATGTGTCTATTTGTTATCCATAGCCCCCTAATTGATCAAAACCAAACTAATAAATTAGAAGTCACACGTGTATGTATGTATATATGTATGTATCCTCATTTATTAATTTGAAAAGTTATAATATTTTGTAAAGTAACCAATATAATATAATGCCCGCCCTTCTCTTAATGAAATTTATACTATTTCTTTATTTTATTTTTTAACAAAGGCAAAATGTGATCATCTAATCAACATTTTTTTATTCAAATATTTTTTATCTCTTAAACGGTCTATCAACTATTTTTTTAATAAAAAAATTTAAAAAACTGATATAAAATTTTATTCCTTTATTCTCAAATGTTTTTCATTTTATTTTCTAACAAAGATAAAATATTATTTTCTACCTAATTTTTTTAAATAATTTTTATCTCATAATTAGTCTATAAATTAATTTTTTAAATAAAAAATATAAAATTGATATAAAATTTATTATTTTCTTCTCATATTCTTGTCATTTTATTATTTATTTATTTTATTTTTTACAAAAGATAAAATATGATTTTTTGATCAATATTTTTTTAAAAACATTTTGTCACATATAATAGTCTGTCTTTACTACTAAAAATATTTGATAAACAATTATATTAAGTTATATAAAGTAATTTTTGTTT
Organism: Khaya senegalensis; assembly: GCA_032402905.1. Lineage (NCBI taxonomy): Eukaryota > Viridiplantae > Streptophyta > Magnoliopsida > Sapindales > Meliaceae > Khaya > Khaya senegalensis. The sequence goes on along the minus strand of CP135557.1, from coordinate 3,135,288 downwards.
TAAATAAAATTTATTATTTAATTGATGGTTTATAATCTCAAGCTGAGTAATTGTCCTCGAGCTAAAAGACTAATATACTAAATGGTAGTGTTTATTTATCCTTTTAAATAGGGTTAATAATTTAAATTATCGTGTTCTATGTTTATTATGTCGTAATTGTGTCATATTAAAATAAACTAACTAGAACTTAATTAATAAATTGTATCAATGAGTGAAACTTTAATTTTATATAATTATCAAATGATTAATATGTCTTGTAATCATATCATATATTTAATATTATTTTATTTATATTATAATATATTTTTATAATATTTATGATAGTATTTTTTTAAATACTAATCAATTTTATCTTAAATACAATTAAATATCTTTTAAAAATAGATAAATATAATATAAAATTTTTTAACACATCAAAATTATAAAATAAATCTATTAAATTATAAATAAATTACTTAATATAATTACTTTAATATTAATTGTATCATAAATATATTCGTGTATCAAAAATTCTAACTTAAACTTAATACAATTATTAATCATATTATATTGTATTACTCATTTAATAATTCTATGTTATTTTATATCAATTTAAAGATATCAATTTTGTATGTGTTCATGTTGGATTGACAGATCATATCAAAAATTATTACCCATATTTCTACGTTTAAAATTAACTTATATTTTATAACTCCTATTCAACAAATGTGATAACACATATCACCATTTGAAATATATATTGAGTTAAAAATGCATAGTATTTATTACCTATAAAATAAAAATATATATTAATTTGGAATGGTAATTTCTCCTTAAATTCGTGAATTTACTAATATTTGATTCTAATGGGACTAATTTAGTATATTTTTTAATGAATTTAAGATTAATTTAAGTGATAAAAATAAATATCTAAGCATATTCAATTAAAAGGGATATACATAAGTATTTAGTAAATAATGTACACACATATATTATTTTTGTAAAAGAATACAGGATGAATTTTAAGCAGCGAATTGACTCTTCTAATTATTACTTTTGAAACTTTTTAAAAATATTTTGAAAGGATGCACCACACGATTTTTATAAACTTTGTGCATTAAATGACTGTGATTGGATTGAATTATCTTTTGAAAATAATATATCACTTGAGCATTAAATTACAAAAATTGACATTTCACCTTTAAATTTAAATTACAAGATTATTATCATAAAAATCGAAGGTTTCTGTCGGTGTCACCCCTGTTGAAACTTCCGAACCGGCGGTCGGTGAAAGACTCATTCCACTAGTTCTTTGCTTGATGCTTTCGCTTTGCTTCCCCAGAGAAAGCGTCAAGTCTTCAACCTCCGGAGTTTTACGCTTCATGTGCATCGTAGCTTCATCAGAATCAGATAGAGAGGCTTCCTTCATTTCCTTTTGGGCTCTGTAATAAAAAAAAAAAATCAAAGGTTTCTGTCGGAGTCACCATTGTTGAATTCAAAAGCAATGAAAGATTAGGATTAGGGTTCTTGAGTATTTTTAGCTGGACAGAGAGAGTGTATGTGATAAATCTGGCGGCTTTAGATGGGTAAATATATAGAAAAGTTAGGAGCATGGGAGATGGATATCAATGTGGAATAGGAAACCCCTGTTACATTTCAGGTAGTGATTTTTCAAAAGTCAACCACAAATGACTTTCCTTATTACAATTAGTAATTATAATTTAACTACTGAAATTAATACAGTGCTTTCCTACGACCCAAATGATTTATACGTCACTCCAATAAAATAAACTATAGATTCCTAATATCATACAATGTTTGGTCATGTATGTCCAATTATATCAAGCTTATGGCACAAAATTACAAATTATAATTCTTAACAATCTATAATATTGATTGAAGTGGGAGCCAAAAAAAATGTCAATTTCAAATTAAGGCAAAAAATTCTAAACTTAAACTTGCAGTTTATTGATTTTGAATAATTTTGGACACATTAATGGGTAATAAATCAAACAAAATAAAATGAAAGGAATCTAAAAATAGAACGATAAAGCAAACTCTAACTTAGACTAATTATAAATTGAGTATAGATCTTGATACCAATATCCAAAATCAATAATTCTCTTAAATATATTTTGTTCAAAAAAATAATTGAACTTTCTTTTTTTTTTTTTTTTTGGGGGGGATGATACAATTTTATATTTTAAATTAAACTAAAATTTAAGTATCACTTTTTTTTGTGAGAATTTTGGATGCTATAAATGTGTCAATTCATCTGATAAAAATTATTTTTTATATACGTATTTAATATAAAATTATGTAAATTACAATACTAACTAAATGGACGAAATAGAAAAATTTAGAACACCTATTTTCGTGTACCCAACCTAATTCTGTTTATTGCTTCTATCTTATATGATAAGTTTTATTGGTCTTATCTTTTAAACATAAGTCCATTGGTTATCAATTTTAAAATATATTATTTTTCATAATTTTAATAACCTTATTAAATCTAAAACATATTCCAAATAATAATTAATAACTACTAAATGGTACTAACCTAATGCTCCAATATACATGATCACCCACAAAAAATTTATACATTATCCCTACCTTAATAATGTCTTTGATCATAAAAAGTTCTTACATTATCTCTTTTCTCATTGCTAAATCCCTAAAAAAATCAAAAACCTAATTGTGTTTTTAATCATCAATAGTTGTACTACAACCAAAACCAAGTTTTGTGCTATGTATATACCCCTCCATCACTAGAAAAGAACCCATGAAGCTAGAGAATCATTTCAATAAAAAAGGCCATGAGAAAAATCATAAACAAGCTTACAAAAAATATTGAAGTTTAAGTACTTCACAATTACTCTTTAGCATTCAAATGTTGCCCAGCAATGAAAACTATCTTTCAAAAAGACCAGTTAAGGTGTTGTATGGTGTCAAGTTGTCTATCAAGGAATAAAAAAAAGTAATCAAGACAAACATGAAAGAAAAACTATTGTCTTACAATGTTAGGCTCATAAAAAACTACATATTAAGATAAGAGGAAAAGAAGAAATGAATTGACATATTATTTCTATATTTTTAGATCATTAACATGTGACTTATTGAAGCAGCAAGATAGCAAGAAAAACGATAAATTTATTGAACTTGAGAGAAAGAAATTTTAATTGTGCCAAAAATTTCTTTAAAAATAAGAATTTATTTTAACTGTAAAATATAAAATCTTAAAAAATTTTGAAAATACCCTTAATTATGACATCTAAACTAAAATGACCTCAAAACATGCTAGTGATCAGGAATTGTCAACCACGCCGTTCCCCTTTATTTAATAAAAATTCATTCTCAAGCATGCTACAGTCTCTAAATACAATAACTTCTCAGACGACTGAAATGGATATATATTTGTTACATTAAACGTCTTAAAAATACCCAATGACTATGGTAAATCCAAAACATATGCATTATTATTAATTTTTTTCAAAATTTTATAAGGCACATATTTCTTAGGTTGCAATTTGTTGTAAGTCTCTATAGAAAATCTTTTCTAATGTATAAACACTATCACCCATCTCCCATTCTAAATACTTACTCTCTTTGATGTTGATCAACTGCCTTCTTGTATCTAACACTAGCTTGATTCAATTTCTGCGTTACTTCTACCTAAATCCTACTACTAATTAACCATATTCTCTACTACTGCACTAACTCCTTGACCCTTAAATAATTTTACTAAATCAAGTGTATACTGTGGTGACTTCGTGTACATAATAAAAAATAGAAATTTTTCAGTCACACTATACACAACATTATTGTAAGCAAATTTTGACGATGTTAATACAAAATCCCACTATTTTGGTTGATCCTTACAAATGTTATGAATTAGGTTACCTAGTGCTCAATTTACTACTTCTGTTTGATCATTTATTTAGGGATGAACTATGTTGCTAAAGTTTAGAGTCAAGCCGAATAGTTTCTATAATGTTCGCTAAAAGTGGCTCAAAAATTTACCATCCCAATCTAAAGTAATGTTTTAGAGTATTCCATGCAAACGAACAATGTCTTTGTAAAATAACTTGGCTATTTCGTTTATATATGATGCCTTTTTGTAAGGAATAAAATATGCCATATTCAAAAACCTATTAACTATCACAAAAATAGAATCTATACCCTTTTATGTTTAAAGCAAGGCTCACACAAAGTACATAAATAAATCTTTCCAAATATTTTTTAGAATCAGTAAAAGTATATACAAACACTTCTTTTGAAACTACTCTATGATGGTTTGACAAATATAACATCATTGCACAAACCTAGTCCTGTTTCTCCTTATATGTGGTCAATAATTCATTTTTATCACCACTGCCACAGTTTTATCGCATCCCAAATAACTAGCTAGACCTCCTCTATACAAATCCTTGATTTATATTTCCCTTAAAAATGATATTAAAATACATAGCTGATTACCTCGCATAAGAAATCCATTATAAATGTGAAAATCTTTAATCGATAGACTATTGATACATTTTTCTTTTGTCTTATTAGAATTAGCATTTGTCTCATATAACTCTTTTAAGACTTTAAATCCCATAATTTTCTATATCAAAGTGACTAATAAATCTCCACATTTACTCGATGCGCTCACCACTTTATTTTATACTCCTCCCTTATGTTTTAGTTTGAAAAGAAAATTTTGCAAAAATTGAGACTATCTAGCATACATGTCTTTGCTGATTCTCTTATGGCTATGTAGCTTCATGATCAGAATACAAAATGAATTCACACCCTACCAAGTAGTGTTTTCATGTCTTTAATGCACGCACAACAGAATAAAATTATTTGTCATATGTTTATTTTCGCTTGGCATCGCTAAATTTCTTACTAAAATATGCTATTGGCCTTTTTTTATAAGAAAGAATAGCCTCAATTTCAACCCCACCAACATCACATTCCATCTCTTATATCGAAACTTGGTAATGCTAAAATAAGGCTAGTACACAATTTTTTCTTTAATACCACAAAACTCACATTAGTTTCTTCATTCTACTAAACTTTCCTTTCTTTAATACTCAGTAATAGTGTTAAGATTTTAAATAAATTACTAATATAATATTGTTAGCCTATAAGAACTTCTTACTTCTATTATTGATCTTGGTGTAGGCCAATCTCTAATATCATGAACTTTGTCTTCGTCAACCTGAATTCCATCCATGCTAACTACATAACCCAGAAATAACAACTTGCTTACCATAAAACTATACATTTTCATGTTAACATATAACTTATTCTCTTGAAAAATTATTAGCATTTCATGTAGGTATACTTTATGCTATTTCCTTGACACTATAAATCAAAATATCATCAAAATATACTACAATACTTGAGTCATCAGTTGCATGAATGTACTAGGTGTGTTAGATAACCTAAATGGCATCATGAGTCATTTATATAATTCATCTTTTGTTTTAAAGGTTGTCTTCCACTCATCTTTAGGTGTAATTCGAATATAATAATACATATTTTGAATATCAATATTTGTAAATATCGTAGCCACATATAATTTATCTAACATGTTATCTAGCCTAAGAATTGAAAATTTGTATCTAATGGTAATTTTGTTGATGGCTCGGTTATTCATATAAATTCTCCAACTTTTATCTTTCTTTGGTATTAATAAAACTAGAACTGCGCATGACCTTATGCTCCCTTGAATATGTTCCTTTCTCAACATTTCTTTTACTTTTTCTTTAAGAATCTCGCTCTCCATAGGGTTTATTTAGTAATAAGGTAAGTTCAGTAAGTTAGTACCCATAATTAATATCAATATGGTGCTAAATATCCCTCATGGGTAGTAACCCATTAGGTAAGTCTTCAGGTATTACCTCTTTGAACTCTTCTAGTAATGATTTAATTGCTTCTAGTAACTCATTCGTTGATTGCTTTGCTTATTTTGTCAACATAGGCTTTACAATGACTGCATGTACCTGGACTCTTTAATTATTGGCTTTATCTCATGAGTTGACTGCGTAAGTATAAAAATAGTTTACCCTTCCACTTTTGAAACTTTGGTTTCAAAACCTCTCTTCATTAGTAGTAACGTAAACTTTATACCATTTCTCTTTAACTTATAAATATTTTTTTGTCTATTATGCTGTGCGGTAATATCAAACTGTCATGGTTGACGAAACAATAAATGACACACATCTATATTTACTATGTCATAATAAACCTTATTTTTATACGTGCTAATAAAGAAAGATACTTTACATCATTTAGTTACCTAAATTTTTTTCTACTACATTAATCCAACTAATGGTGTATGGTCTTAGATGCTTTTTTATTTTTAATCCCAAGTTTTCTACCATTTTTCTCTCAATAATATTGTCATAACTATCACTGTCAATAATGATGTTAAATAAGCGATATGTAATGGTACACCAAGTTTGAAATAATTAGTATTATTGAGCCTTATCTTTCTACTTTGACATCAACATTATTCTCCTCACTATATAATTTTGACAATTTGCATCATTACTCTCCTTATGTTCTTTAGTGTCCCCATCTATACTATAATAAATTTCATCCTTATTTTCTTCTTCCTCTTACTCCATAATATTGACGGCTTTTCTACGATGACAATCACTTGATCTATAATTAGGTTGGTTGTATGTAAAATACTTTCTTGCTATAAATTTAACATATGGATTCTTAACTCTAAGTTTGTTCTTAAATTTTCTCACATTCTGCTTCTCAGCTACTTTCTCCTTTTTGTACCAATTATTACATGCAAAAACATCAAGAGTTAATTTTTGTCTATTACTATGTACCTTACAATTCTCCCCACCATAAGTTCTGTGAGGAAAGTTTGACCTACTCTTCTCTTATAATATCAACTTAACTTTCAACATAATGTTGCATGCTTTCGATAAAATACGCATGACTTATACTCTAATTTTGATATTGATAATTGATTTTAAGCTATCAAGATATCTTAAAACTTATTACCTTTCTATTTTTTGCTCAAATCATTCCTTTCTGCTAACTTTAAAAAATTTAAGGTATAATTATGGATAAAAAGCTACCATTGATGACCTTTGGTATTTTTGGAATAAGATATGCTTATAATTAAGAGAAAAAAAGTCTCATGGTAACAGTTACTTTTTTCTATACCAAGTTTTGACTAGTGTCTTTTTGTCATGGTACTTTTTGTTTTGCAATTTCTTCTATCATATAGAAGTTCCTCCTTCAATTCACATGCAAGAAGTCTCGCCTTACTTTCCTTTAAAACTTCATATAATCAAGGAATATATCTATTTCATAATCCAATTCAAAAATTCTTTAATATTCAAACTCTTATTAGAACTAAAAATATCTACCTTTAATTGGTATTTATGGAAATACTTACCATTATTGAAATAATAGTCACTGCATCCAAAAGACATATTTCTAGTAATCCTTACAGGCTCTTTTATATAATCATTTTCTTTATCTAAATCTTCTACATCGGTCTGCTGTCGATGTTTGTGTGCAGAAAAAGGTCTACCAATAAGTTATTTGCAGACTACATCTTTCTTAGTACATGACTTTTCGATACCCTACTTTTTGTTGGTATTAACACTTAAAGTATTAAGTCGATCTACAATTTCTTTAAAGCATCATTCTAAACATTGGATTCTATGATTAATTTATTGCTCTAAAGAAATTAACGCACCCTTTTGGATCTTAAACTATAAGTCTTAAGGTCTTAGTCCCTTCATCTATGCCATAAGAACTATTATTGTCTATAACTGAGCTGTCTGCCATTAAAGAAAGATAAAAACCAACTATGATACTAACTGACACAGTGAGATAGTAAAAAAAAATGATAAACATATCAAACTTGAGAAAAAAAAATTTAATTATACCAAAAGTTTATTAAAAAATAAAAAAAATAATATATTTATACTAACTACAAAACATAAAGTTTTAAAAAATTTTGAAAATACTCATAATTATGACATCTAAACTAAAACAATCCTTAAACATGCCAATGATCAGGAATTGTCAACCACGTCAATTATAATCAGCTTATTTGTCTAGCCTTTTCTTGAAAACTTGTCTTATATTAAAAATTAAATTTCTCTCCTAGTTTTTTTTCTTCTCGATTTGATTAGATGTTTATATATTAATAATGAACATTTTAGATTGTATTTTGAATCTTTTAATTTATATTATAAAATATAAAATTAATTTATAAATTTTAAGATATGATTGTAATCATTCACTATTAATTATATTACATATTATTATCTTATTAAAAGTTAAGAAATGAAAAGACTAAGAAAGAATTTTAATCCATGTGTTAAATAATTGAGATTTGGTTTATTACTTTTGAAAATAAAGAAAGTTTTTAGTAGAACAATATTATCACATTAATATAATTAATATGATGCGATCATTTAATCAATAAAATAAGAGAAATTTATTAAATAAAAAAAAGTTCAATAAAAATTTTATAAATTTTTTTCACCATTCTAATTGAATGATGAAATTCTTTGACTTTTTTTCTTTATCACTAATAAAAAAATTTTTCTTACCTTATAAATTAAATGGTTCCACGACATCTACTATGTTGACATTATAAGATCTTCATACTTAAAATTTTCTTTTAAAAATAATATACAACTCGAGCATTAAATTACAAAATTGATATTTCACACATAAATTTAAATTACAAGATTATCATTATTATTAGATATTTAATTAGTAATGAGAATCGTATTTGATAACTTGAACTGAATTACTTAATAAGGAATTTAATGTCAAAACTCTTTACATTCTCTAGTGTAATCAAAGAGTAAAAAAACTACAATTAATAATCTATAAAACATACTATAACATAAATGAACAGTTAATTTTTCTAAAAGTTGAAACTTCATTAATAGTAGCAGTAACAGGAAAAGCTGAGCTGTGGAAGCATGATGATATAGTTTAATAGTTTGATGCTTATCCTTGGTACATGTAGTTAAATAAAGAGTCTTTTACTTTGTGATAAAGGCCATAGGATTGTTAATAATTTCAATAATAATTGTTAAGGGATTAGGATGCTGCTAAGGTTTTATTTGTATCAATTTGTTAGATATTCATTATCTATTTGATAAACCGTATACTTATCATTAGTATGTAAACTTTATTTAAAAAGTCTCCTTTCATGAATAAAACATTATCTAATTTATACAACTTCTCTTAAAGAATTTAAGAGTCTAAGTGAAACTCGAATTCCCTTCAAAGAAGGTTTAAGATCTCTCAAAGTATCTTACTATATCAAAATAGGTCGATCTTTTAAAATATATCCTTGCTCTTTGTCTATAAATAAACCAATTATTAGAGTATACTATAAAAATCATTCGTGTTATCGGCTTCAAGGATATAGTTGTATTGTACATATTAATATTAATATATATATATAAATTATTCGTGTTATCGGTTTTAGGGATATAATTGTATTGTACATATTAATATATATATATATATTAATAAAAAAAAAAGAGTTTTTTTATTCACAAATATATGTTGTTTCCTTTACTTAGTCATGCATATAAATAAAGTATATTTGTGAGTTGTCTAAATAATTTATTTAATAGTTAAATAATATTATCAAAGTCGTTCCTTACGAAAGTAATATTGATTGAACAACGATATCATATAATAAGCATATTGAATATCTCTAGTGAATATCACGAGATAATATTAGTATAGATAATATGATGGTCACGTTATTAGGATATTAGTATAGAATAAATAGTTAAAAAATTATTTATTTGAATATGACTACATAACAATAAATCACATGATATTACATATAGTTAATGATTTATTGTGTAATTATACTAGTGTACGACATTATCTTTTGTCCTGAGACATCAGTGACGAATTTGATTGGATGTACGTGGTTCATATAGTGAATAAGTATGAGACTAGTCACATCTTGTATAATAAAGTTATTTAGTCACGTGTTGTTTACATTTGAAAATATATAATGGTTAAAATAGAATATGTTGACTCAATAAGTATAGGATTAGAGTTTTCGCTGACTCGTTTCAGATTCGAGTTCCCAAATGAATATCGATAAATAGCTGAAAAGTAAATTTTTGACTAAAGTGATCAAATGTTACAAGAAAAAGTTCTTAGTGACGAATTCAGCGCACATAAATCGATAGTTCGTAATTTTATCAGTAAAGGGTTTTGACGTACCATAAACTCTGAATTAATTGGGATTAGACAACAAAAAAATTTTACCCACATGGTATGTACAATTGAGATCAGAAATAATGAAATATAACTTCATTATAGACTAAGAATTATGACATATTGTTATATATTAACCATAGTCATTAAACAATCGAATAGTTTGATAAACTTAAAAGATTTGGAATAAGTTCACGGCTATTCCACAATGAAACCATATAGTCACACCAATAATCAAAGGTAACGAGAAGTATCTTGGAGTAATAATATTATCAAGAACAAAAGTTAATATCTTTGAGATAATATTTAGATTAAAATAAATATATATTCAATATATATATTTATGAATTCTTTAAAGTGTTTAAAGAATTTTCTTAGGTTTGTATGAAAATGTAATTTATTATAAATTATATAGTCAAATTGATAATATTAATTATCTAAAGATTTAAATGAAAATGTACAATTATGAAATAATTACACATTGGCCCATATATATATACTTAATTACACTTTGGTTAAAAGTTAACTAAATATTTGTATTTAAATTTAAAAACTTAAATGTATAAAATAAAAATGATATAATAATGACCATTTTATCCATGCCACCTATGCACCTTTAATTAAAAAGTAAGGATAAAAATAAAAATGCATGGATTTTTTCAAGTATAAATACATGAACTTTACAATTTTTGTTTAAGAAAAAACTTACCATAGACCCTAAGTTTCTCCCAAGTTGGCCAAGTTTCTCTAAGTACATTTGATGGTACAAATTGTAAAAACTTTATATAATTGAAGGTTTCCATCATCCCTCATTAAGTACCAAAAATTCATCCAAAAATTGCCATTTATGCATATATATTATATATGATTATTTAACTCACCATGTGTTTGTGAAAATGTTTCAATGAATACAAATTTTAATTTTATGTATGTCATGAGCATTTCAATCCAACATTAGTAACTTATTCCAAACTCAAGCTCATAATATACAATTGAGAACCCAAAAATTGAATCTTGAAAAGTTTATATCCCAATACATTCCAACTTCATTCTCCACCCTCAAGTTTCTTATCTTCACAAAATCATAGTTCCAGCTACCATTCAGAACGTAGCTCTTGGAAGAATGATAACATTTAAAGGTAAACTAATATGTAGAATTAGTTATCTTGATCATAAACTGTAACTAACAAATCGTCCTTTGTTGAAATTTCATTAATAATATCAATGCCAATCAATAGCAAAACATGCTTTGCAGCTAAGTTTATTGGCAGCAACAAAAGCCTAGACAAATTGTCTAAATCACTATGTTTAAGTTTCTTCATGATAATCCATCGATCAATTTCCTTCTTGTTTTAATTCTCTCACTTCATAAGCTTTATCTTCATAGTTGGTATCATTATTTCAGGAAATAAAGAGAGTTTCTCTAGCTGCTTCTTGAATTTGCAAGAACAATCAAAATCAAAAGGTTGTTTTCAATTCTCTATTCTTAAATTAAGACTACAGAATTTAATTTTGATTCTTAAGTATTGTTTTTGCTATGACAACATGAGTGTATGATAAATGTTATAAAAGTTTCCATATATATAAAAGTTATCAGTATTAAAGGAGGAAATTAATACAGAATTGAATTAGAATTTTCTCTTAATCTTTTTTTTCCTTTTGGATTGTAATGTAGTTAATAATAAATGATTTAAATTATATCTTGAATTTTTAATTTGTATTATAAAATATAAAATTAATTTATAAATTTTGTTAAAATATAATTTTAACTATTTATTATTAATTATGTCACATATTATTATTTTGTTAAAAGTTAAAGAAAAAATTAAGAGAGAATCTTAGTTCAAATTAGAAACACTTGTTAAAAACACTTTTTTAGAACATGAGGAATTTTAAGTAGCGATTTTTAGAGGCTAACTTCCATTGACTCTCCTCATTACAACTTCTGAAAATTTTTTCTATATTCTAAGAGGATTCACCACACAGTTTGTTTTAATTTCTATGCATTAAATAATTGTGATTAGGTTAACTACCTTTGAAAATAATATATACCTTGATCATTAAATTACAAAATTGACTTTTTACCTTTAAATTTAAATTACAAGATTATTATCATAATTGGATATTTAATTAGTAATGAGAATAGCATTTGATAACTCGAATTGAATCACTTAATATGATAAGCAATTTCATGTCAAAACTTTTTACATTCTCCAGTTTGATTCGAAGTGTAACAAAACTACAAGTAATGATCTATAATAACATACTATAAACATAAATTAATAGTTAATTTCTTCCATAGCTTGAAGCTTCATTAGCAATAGTAGGAGGAGGAGACTGAACTATTAGAGCATGATTAAGAATCTAGAAATTGAATCTTGAAGAGTTGAGATCCCATTACATTCCAATTTCATCCTCCACCTTTGTAACACTCACTATTTTCTAAATATATATTATATATAAATAATAAGTTATACTTTTTAGGGATGTATGTATTATATATGAAATAATTAGATGTTTTAAGAATAAATTATAAATTTGAGATTAAATAGATAGAAATGGTTAAGTTAAGGACCAAATTAAAATTTTGCATTAGTATAAATAGAATTGTTAATTTGTATTTAGAGATTTTGACCTATTTGGAAAAACTAAGGACAAGAACAAAAAACAAAAGAGAAAAGAAAAAAAGAATAAGGTGTAAGTTCTTTTCCTTTATTTTATATTTATTTTTGAATTAATGATTGTCATTAGTCTAAAATCAATATGAGAATTTATATTTTATAAAATATGATAATTAGTACTTATTATTAAATTGTAATGGTTAGGGTTTATAATTTTTTGTAATTGATAACTAGGGATTATTATTTGTGGAGTGATAATAGAACAAAAATAAAATTTTTATAGAGATATGTAAGATTGTATATTAATTCGTAAATTTTATTAAATCATATGTTATGAATTTGCCCAAACTAATTTAAGTGAATAAACTAAACATCTTTTTAGTCATTATAAATTTTGTTTGATTAAAAAATATTAAATTTTTTATTTATAATAATTTTTTGAATCTATCCAAGGATGTAGAAAATTATTCATTTTTGTAAAATAACTGAATGACAAAATTATTTTAGTTAACCAAATCATTTTGAAAAATTAGAAAATTTTACTTACTAATTTCTAATTATATTTATTATATCATATTAAAATTTTAATAGTAAATATTTTATTTTTAAATTATTATAAAATTTTGTTTAAAAATAGTCCACTACTAATTTTTGTTTGGTAGAATTTAATATTTTGAAAATAAAATTTATTTGAAATAGTTAGTATAAGAATTTAGATCTAAAATTTGGCTTAGTTTCTATATATCTTTAGTATTTTTGTAAAATTTTATAATATTTAGGAATGTATTGTATTTTCTAAAATTTAAATATTAAAAATTACTCAATATATGATATAATATTATCATAATAAGTAATTAAGTTTATAATATAAAAAGTTTAGTTTTATAAGGATTAACATGTTAATATTTTTATTAGATCTTATATTATATTTTATGAGTATTAGTTTATAATTTTATTAAAATAATAATGTTGTTTAAGGTATAAGAAAAATCTTTAAATAACATAAGGTCAATTTTAATAAATTTAGAAATATTAAGTTGTCAAATAGATTGAGTGTTATAAGTTATACTATTAAAATCTAATGAAATTATATTATATTTTGTGAAAGTATATAAAAACCTTATAAATTTTAATTTTTAGTTGTAGGTCAAAACTTCAAAATTAATTTATATTTTGATTGTTAAAAGATAAGTATACTAATTTTTTTTAAAAAAAAATCACATAAATATATGTATATATATATATATATGTTTGAATGTGTTTTTAATAATATTTTTCAATTATAAGTTATTGCGATAAAAGTATTTGTTTTCGTATTGTTACATTTTTATATAACTGTTCATAAATATGTGTTATTGTAGTTACAATTGTTCATAATAGTATTATTGTTATTACTTTTATATCACATGAACATAAACATGTACATGATGTTTTAAATAATAAGAAAGTAATTTTATTAAAAAAAGTATTCATAAAAGTTAAGATTTGTAAGTTAGGATATTGAACATCATTACTTATTTAGTAAGTAATTTTAAGTACATAAGAAACTTTTATAAGTGTAGTTATTCCTTTGGATTTAATATTATTATTATTGTTAAGTGTTTCATATAATATAAGAGAAACTTTTAGAGTACCTTTAAATATAATGGTTTTCATATTCATATGAATAAGTATTTATGCCTATAGTATTAATACTTTTAATTCATTAATTTTTATTTAATTATTAACTGCAATTTTTTTTCAAAAAAAAAGTTGAAAGTTGTATTTATTCAAAGAATATAAATGTAATGGATGGGGTGAATTAATTATTTTTATTAGTTAAATATATTCTTCCTTAAAAAATATATATTACCCACCATTGTAATAGTTATGTCAATGGGTGCACTCTTGAATAAGATAAAAATGTGAATTTGAAGGTTATTATTTTAGACTTATAATTTTATAAAATTTTATTTTAAATTTGTAATATTTTATATGAAAATATATAAAATAATTATGTACTTTTTTAAATTATTGTGATTAATTTTATTTTATAGTGATGTATTTAATATTTTATATTAGTAATGTATTTTATTTTAAATTAATATTAAAAATTTATAATTTTAATTAGATGAGTTTTAAATTTAAATTTAATAATAATAACATAATTATAAAAATAAAAAAATTATTAAAAATTGACAAATATATACACTGAAATTAAGATAAGTTTAATATAAAAATTTTATAATAATTATAAATATAAATTTAGAGATTCATTTTAACCGAAAAAAAAAAATGTAAGATATTTGCAGCGAAATATCACCGCCTTCGATAAAATTACAATTATTTTTTGAATTTAAATGATGGGACCCGCCCGTGACGCTCACACATCACGAAGAATCAACTTTGGGACCCACCTTGATTTTGAAAGCTCACTTATGACCCCTCCCACTTTGTAAACGCGTTATTACTTCAGATCTGTTCCAAGCCTCCAGTCGTAGCAGCGCTCCAGCAGCCCTCAGGTCAGAGAGCTAACCCTTTTTCTAGTTTTGCGATGCATTTTCCTCTGCTTTCCTGGATACCAAACAGAATATTAGGTTGTCAATTCGCTTGTTATCATACTTGTTTTAGCGGATTCGGATCCGACCTGATCTTATCTGATCTCGTGATAAACCACATTTCGTCATTGGGCGTACATCTGTGAGAATTTAAACCTCATATATTGTGTCAGAAAAGTATGCTTAATCTAACGTTTGGTATTTAATTTTAAGGCTTGGGTTCTCTTTGATTATCTGAAAATGACATTTATAGATATTATTTTTGGTATAATTTTATGTTGATTTGAGGTTTACTTTACTCTTTGAAGCTGAGATTACCAGTAAAAATGCTCTTTTTTTTTTTTGCATTATAATATTGCCATACGTGTGGACTTGTATTTGCTTAGTTTTGGTTGCACCATATAATTTCACTCTCCTGTGACCTGCAGCTGTATGTTACCGTTGCTCATTTGCATCTTCTAATGCAGCATTATAATAAATTGTTTGGATATTATGTTTCTTTTTGCGAGATCTCTTACATTAAATATAGATAATGCTTTTCATAAAATATACATGAGGGCTAATGGGTATGCATGATGCGAGTAAGGGAATTATGATCAGGGAATTGTATTAAGCTTGAGATAGACTGGATTCATTTTAGAAGATTTTTTTTTGTGCTTGTCCTTGAGGTGCATGTCTTGCTTCCCTTTTCTTGTTATTGTTACATTTACATAAGATGTTGGTTGAAGTTTGTAATGTTAAGCTAACACTTATACTTCTTTTGTTTGTGTTGTAAAATTTTGCGGCCTCTAAATTTTCTTAGATAAAAGTTAGAAAGATTATGGGTCGTGGAGTAAGTAGCGGTGGAGGACAGAGTTCTTTGGGGTACCTTTTTGGAGGTGGAGAGGCTCCAAAACCCGCTACAAACACTACTGAAGTTCCTAAGAACCAGGGAGAGGTTGCAAAAAATGGAACTCCTCAAAAGGCCACCACAGCTGCACCACCAGCTGCGCCAACAGCAAATGTTATTAAGGAGATTCCAGCTGGGGTTCCTGCAAACAATGCAAACAACTATTTCCGTGCTGATGGCCAGAACTGTGGCAACTTTCTCACTGTATGATCTTAGACACAACAGTCTTCTGCTGATAGACAAACATGTTTTGCATCAAATGATCATAAATGTTTAACATTTTGAAAACAATAGTACAATAATCAGGCTTATAGAAATTGTATCAAAAATTCATACATATATTGTGGTTAGTTGGGGACCATTCTATGGTCAAAGCAGAGTCAGGCCATATTAACATTTCTTATACTGTTACATGAATGCATCATTTTATTTATTCTCATATGAAATTATTTTCATATTGCATGTTTGAGTGTGTTTGATTCAACATATTTGTTTCTCTTGATGTTTTAAAACTCTTTTTGGACAGGATCGTCCTACAACTAAGGTGCATGCGGCCCCTGGTGGTGGATCTTCCTTGGATTACCTGTTTGGTGGTAATGGCAAATAAGGCCTCAGGTTTCGAGGTTGGAACCGTTGCTTATTGATGTTTTAGGGACCATTGAATTTGAGGACATCTAAATCTGCTAGATAGTGGAAGTATTTTCAATTTGTATTGTGTAATATATGGTACTTGTCTCAAGAGGAGATGTTGGTTTCTGATGAACTATGAAACTTAAAATGGAACGTGTGAACATTGTCAAAATCACCGGCAATTGAACAATGTTGATTAGTCTTTGATCACGTCACAATTTCTTTAATTCTTATCATCAGAATTGAGCCATACGGTACGAGGTCATGGTCTCAGGGTACTGGCTGTGAGTAATTAACCATGATAGTCTCCAATGGTGTTTCCCTTGGTTCCCAAATTTTATGCGCAAATGCTGTTTTTTAAGCTCATGTTTATCTTGACCATATTATTGTCCCGTTCGTCAAGGAAAAATCCAGAGGGGAAGGCCTTCGAAGTGTTGTTTGCAAAATTTGGGCACAAGGTTTTGAAATGAAGCTTATTGCTTTTGTTTTTAAGGAATTTTGCCTTTGTGTTTTTTTTTTTTTTAAATTTTGTGTGGGGGGTGTGGGTGGTGGGTGTTTATATTTTTTGTTTTTGCAACAACGAAACTGTTTGAGAATTTCGAGTTTAAAATATTTTGCAGGAAGCAAAATCTGTATGTTTCAGTTTAAGCATGGATGATCACCTTTCTTGGCAGATTCTTCTGTCAATGCCCTGGCCATACATAATGGGATAGATAGTCGCTACACAGCTACAGAATGGTAAAAGTCTTAGGAAAAAAAATTCATGCAAAGAATTCTGAGGTCACGATTGACTAACTATTTTAAACTGAAAAATACTTAACAGTAAGATGAATTGACCCTAAAGTAACAAAATTCTTAAACTTAAAATTGTCAGTGAACATAGTTTGCACAAGATTAGTAGAAGCATGTCCAAAGAGTAACAACCGTCCCGGCATCATATAATTGGTGGATGCATTTTGCTGGAAAGCAATTGAGTCATTTTCTGCAACGAAGTGATATCCATTAACGATCGTCAATTTCTGCCACGCAAATTCTTTTCTCCTCTGAGTGTATGAAGCAGTTCAGGCTGAAGCTATGAACAATCAAAGATATCAGCAATTATAAATAAAAAAAAAAAAAGGAAAAAAGCCTACTTCATACAACTACTCAATCATGGTTTTAGTGCAGTTGATATTCCAATAAAGGAGAGCAGAGTCTGGTAGAACAAAAATGAGTGTTAGATGGTGGCAGATCAAACCAGTAAGCAGATCCTCTATATCACTCAGATGTTGAATGTACACATGGCTTGTGGTCTCCATCATAGTTTTGCTCAGAAGTCATCTCAAAAAGTTAAAAGGTCAATTGCCTGCCAATTGGTCTTGCTGGATCACTGTGATCTCCAGTGGTTGCTGTTCTGTCATCTGCAAACACAATCCCAATTGTTCATCAGAAGATTCCTGTTATGCATTCCTGTAGCATTTAAAACAATATCTTCCATAACAGGCATGAACTAAATCTGAAACCACGTGAAGCTTCAAACATCCAAAAATAAAACCAGTTTTTTGCAAGCACACTTAAAAAGTGCAAGCTTGGCGCACTTGACAATTCCTACAAAGAAATTACCCCAAACCATGAGCTAGCAGAATCACATGTAGAAGTCTTGGAGTGCACAAGATATGCATACCTTTGTTTGATGACAAAATGGCAGAGTCCTTTTCTATGGAACTGCGGCATATAGTCCTTTTCTGGCCTTCAGCGGTGGAGTTTGCAGCCTCATTTGTCCTATCATCTTTTGAATTCAAATGAGCAACTGATGATTCTGGATCTACAGAATCCTACACAAAGGTAAATGAAAGTTGACTTTAATTAAATGGAACATTTATAAACTTACCACAATCAAGCATTTATTCACAAAAATTGGAGGAGCCAAAGAGGCAGACAAGTTAATCATGCAAGTGTCATGAGGAACAATGACAACCAGGTCTAATGGATGCAGGGTATAGATGTGCATCCCACCAACAACCACAGTAAAACAAACTATCAGTACTGTTGTGTTCAGAATTGAAAAGAGAAACCCATTTAGCCAAAAAGTTATGGTCTATTTGGAAAGTGATAGACCTTTGACAGGAACAACAATTTAAGATAGCCCAGAAGTAAACTACTTCCACTTCAGCGGTGGAATTGCTTCACTCTTCAGTTATGACATGCATTTGGATGGTCACACACCACAATAACTTGGGAAGGAAAGTGCAATACTCCATCAAAAACACTTCGCATAAATAACACAAATTGCCACCACATAATATATAATTACTATACAGTAGTTGAATTAGGTAATTCGCAGTTCTTATACCAGGCACTAGCAGGGTAACCAACACATCTAAACAAAGTTTAACTGAACCAATGTTCTAACTCGATATTTTACCCAAAATTCTACTGCTTCTATAAGAGGCCAAAAATATTTTGAAAACAAATGCACAACCTTTACAGGCTGAAAAGCATTAGAATTTGCTGGATTCTTCATATCTGGAGCAGCAGCAGCTCTCTCAGGTAATTTGAATTCCTTCCCCACAACTAGTTCGTGATCCATTGCATCTTGCCTAAGGGTTTTAGAAACTTTTGAATTGCTGTTGCAATCACCATTCAATGTAACATCCCCAATTTCCGCAGCCATCCTTTTCCTGATGAGAAGACAATATAGAAACAAAACCAACAAAAATAATTAAAAAAGTGAAAGAAAAAGGATGCACCATATTCATACCTACTGGAACTATGAACAGTTGTGTTGGCAGAGCTTGGCTTGTTTGCAAATAAAATTCCACGAAGAGGCATTCCATCTATAGTAGTTTCAATAGTAAATCCATGGGGAAAGCTTTCAGTAACCTTAGCTTCAAATGTCTTCTTTCCTTGTAGGGCCACAGTCTCATTCAATGGAAAACTATCTATTCCTGCAATCAAAGAATGATAAATACAGTGCATGCAAAAATCCATTTTGAAGTTAAAAATCAATCAACAATATGACTGTGTTCTTAAGGTGAAGAAGCAAAAGAATGTCAACATATCATCATCATACCAAGAATGTTATATAATTGGGTTCACAATAATTAACTATACAACAAGTTGAATTTTAAATACTGAAGAAGTTTAATTCAAGAAACCAGTGCAGAAAAGCATACCCACAAGCCATACCAGCCCAAAAGTCATCCAAGCATGAAATGACACACACACGCCAAGGAAAAACCATCCAACTAGATACATGTATCATCAGGAAATATTCCTAAGTTCCTTTGCCCACTTTTGACTAATCACCAAACATCCAACTAGAACCATGCATCTTCAGCACTCCATATGCAGAAGACATGTAAGAAATAAAAAAGAAAAGCAAATTTCTGAAGTCAAACTTTCAGTCCTTTTCAAAATCCTATTAGACATGTTAAATTCAGTACTTTTGGAAGTGTAACAACTCATACAATCAATTAATAAAGAAAATAATATGCACAATGACTGAATTACTTAACTGCTCTAGTAATTTTTCACTTTAGCATGGTATCTCCATTCAAATGGTTAGAAATGAAGTGTCAATTTGAATATCTCTAGTAGAAAAACCAGAGGATCAAAAGAAGGGAAACATAGTTCTTACTTGATTGGCCATAAGTTGACAGAGGTGTAGGTTGGTGCACATCAGAGACTGTCCCAAATCTAACCAGAGTTCTATCATGTACAGTAGTAAGATTTTGTTCTTGGCACTTTAGCTTCAATTGCTTCCTGAGGGACAACTTCTCTAGCTTACACTCATTTACGAGTCCTAAAATTAGACATCATACTTAATTAGCAACATGATAAACCTGTCCATAATAATGCATAATATCTCAGAGCTAAAGGTGTTTCTATTGGATAATATAAAAAGCATCTCACTTGGAACCAGCTTAAATTTTAATTCAGGGAAAAAGAAAAAATGTACACTTAACCTGTGTACAAAAAATACATGTCATCCAGAGCCTCAAGACTCTTATTGCAACCACCTATGAAGACAAGGACACCGCCCTTCAAGGGATCCAAACAGTCCCCAGCCACAGAAAATCTAGCAGCAGGACCTTCGCCCGTAGTAATCAACTTCGTCCATAAACCAGTATCTGCATCAGAAGATATATATGAAAAGGGGAAGCTATACACAAAACAATATGTAAATTATAGCATGAACTTATATCCTGTATAGCCATTTGAAAAGAAAATGTAGTAGTAGTTTTAAAAGTAATCCACCAGTGTGCACAGTTAGATTATTTGTCATGGTAAGGAAAATTTTGAAGACAAGAAAGAAAATGGATAATTCAGTAAATACAAATCATTATCACTAATTACATCATACATACCAACATCAAGCATATATAGATCATCGTATAGATTTTGGGAATCTGTAAATCCACCAAAAACAAATAAGTTCTTGCCAAATGCAACTGTGGCATGGCCAGCTCGAGGTGGCAACATCATGCCAGAAGTGTTCAGCTCCTTCCAAGTAAGAGTATCTAATAAAACAGAAAAACATCAACATAAAAATTAAAAAACAGCAAAATGATCAGTAATTGAGATAATACAGCTAGCAAGCAATTTATATGAGAATTAAAATCTAAAATTGATTGACAATCAACCATATACGAGAAAAATCTAAAACCTGTATCAAGGATATAAACATCAGACAAATAATAATCATGTCCATCTTCGCCACCAACCACAATGATTTTATTCTTCCAAGAAGAGCAAGTGTGGCTATCACGTGCAGATGGAGGGTTGCCTGATGTTGTAGCACGTTTCCACACAAAGGTTTCTGCAAGGGAAGAGGCAAAAGGATGAAATGAAACATTTTCTTCCGTATGTGTATCAATGAAGCACTAAATAATGGTGAATATCAGGACTAGTATAAACGTTCACACAAAAGAATGCCAAATTGCAAAACAAAGACACTTATGACACCTTCAGTACTTCCAGAAATTCTCTAAAATACCACCGTGCAAATAAGAAATCCAACACAACTTTATTCAATAGTTAACATCTAGATGCAAGAAATTATAAACTGAACCGTAAACTAGAGATCAAAGTGATCAAAATCAGAACAGGCCATTGTTTAGTAACCAACAACATGCAGAGAAAGTTACCTGTATTCAATATGTAAAGATCATTATAATATACTTCATCATTAGTATCGGAAGATTTTCCACAACCACCAAATATGAAGAGCCGTTTACCAACAAGGGCTGCACTATGACCCTCTCGTGCCTCTGGGCCTTCACCCCTTACACTTGGAGATATCCACATATGTGAAGCTACAATTGGGTTAGACAAAATAGATATTGTCATACTTAGAAAACAAACAACAAAGAATAATATGATTTGGAATTATTTTTGAAAAGAAACTGAGAAATCTATTGACTAAAGAAAGAAAGTAGGAACAAGACTGAACCAGGTGTCCACAGAGAAGGGGAGAAGGGGAAGAGATATAATCTATACAAATACTATCCAACAATACCTATGAGATCCGTCCTTCCCCTATCCAAAAATATATACAAGATTCAGAATATGATTTCTCAGAATAACCACCATCCACAAACTGAGATAAAGAGAATACACACACAAAAAAAAAAAAAAAAAAAAATCACGCATATGCACATACACCGTTGGTACCCAAAAATCAGTTGATAGAGAAGAAAATAAATTGCTAGCTCAGACTTAAACAGCTTTCTGTTATCATTCCACTTTCAGAAAAAATAAAAGGTAGAAAAACAATAAACGCCAGAAATAACTCACAAGTGTCTAATATATTCAAATCTTTAAGAGGGTTCATTCCATCTGTACCACCAAAAACATAGAGACTTTCACCAACAGTGGTACAACTATGGCTGTCCCGCGGAGTGGGTGGAATGCCCTTTGTCATTGGCTTGCTCCATGTCTGATTAACTACAAAGCAGCTATTTAGAATGTGAGAACATGCAACGACATAAAAGCTATCAAATATGAGAAGTGCAACTTTATGAAAGGAAAAATAGGCTGAAGTCCCAGCAAGAAAGTATAGCCATCGAAAAACTTTATCCATTAACATCATTTGTTGGGATGTACCCAATTTTGCGATGAACTATATAGGGAATTGATTCCAAATAAGGAACTGAAGCTACCCACATGAATTGAAAAACAAAAATGAAAGGGAAAAATATCAAGCTAATCTACAAAACCCCACAAATATAGCTAGAAAGAAAATCTAACAAATCATTTCGATAGCAGATCTACAAAATCTTTAATTCAAATAATTAATTCAAACCAAGAAGCAATAACAACATTGTCACCGAACAACAAAAACCCAAAACTTTCCATCAAGTAAACCCAACATAAACACTAAAACAAGCAACTTTCACAATAATGAATCAACCAAACAATATATCCATAAAAGAGATTCAATTTTTAGCACTGCACAAAAGAAAAAACAAACCAGAATGCAACTTAAAGAACTAGCACATGTTACAAATAAAAAAAAAGAGAGAGGGAAAAAGAACACAAAAGAAAGGCAAGAAACTGGGAAAATAATAGGAGTTACCAATATCAAAAACGTGTACTTGGTTGGTTTGACAGTTATCTTTGCCATAACCACCAAAAACATAGAGAAATCTGCCTCCTTTTACGGCGTTGCAAGTATGGCCCCATCTCTTGCCTGGCCCTGAACTAGATATTTCGCTTAAGACCAATTGCTGAGCCACCTGTGCTTGTGGATTCTTGAGCAGGACTTTTTCCCACCTCATTTTAAGTTTTCGTTTTTCCTTGGAAAAATCTCCAGTTTCTCAGACAGTTAAAATTTTTCTCGAGAAAATGGCACAATACAAGGATGGTTTTTTAGGGATTAAGTGGATTTTGGGTTCATGCAAAAAAAAAAAAAAAAAAAAAAAAAAAAAAAAAAGAAACAAAAGAACAGACTAAACAAGTGTCATTGGAATGAAACGTTTAATCAGCAAGAGAGGAGACCTGTACGAGTAGTTTTTTTTTTTTAATTTTTTGCTTTAGAAAAAAACCTGAAGGATTATGGGTTGAGTGACAGGACACGTGGCATGTGAAGAATGGCATGAAGTGAGGTAGGGAGCTCCGTATCAGGTTATCGTGGACACCCTAGAGGGGTCTACAAAGACAGGTGTCAGACTCAGATTGGTTTGACGTGGAACCCTCTTGATTACTCATAGAGATGGATTAGAATGATTTGCTGTAGCAGCCAGTGCCCAGTCTTCTAACATTCATACGTTATCATCATTTGTTACCCACGAGAGTCATATTATTTGGTCGCCTTCAAAAATTTTAAATTAGTGAATAAATATAAATTGTTACAAAACCTAATTTTACTACTATCGTCTATTTGTTAATTGATCTACCAGTGTATGAGTTACTGTCTTGTGTTGCCTGAATGAATTTCTGTATCTTATTTTGAAAAGCAAAAAGGTTGGATTGGGAACTTTACTTGGGTTTGGTCCCCAGCCATGAGGCTAAAAAAGTCAGCTTTGGACTCCACCGAAAGACCAGGAGGAAACCTGGTTGAATTTATTGGTGATAAGATGTAGGGAACAAAGAGTGGTTAATGAAGTGAAAGAAAGCTGCCATGCTTTTTCTTGCTGTGCATTTGGGACTGTAGCCTGTAGGTTTGCAAGTATGCAAACAAGCTATTAATTAAAGAGTAGTGGCTAATCTATTGCTATTGGGCATTTTCCGGACAGAGCTGAGAGAGACAGAGCCTTAGCTAGCTTGCTTGCTTGTTTTAGACACTATTTCTATTTCTATTCCCTAGATTTTGAGATTTGTAAATTGCATTTGGGAGGGGGTTAAAAAAAAGGAGTTGAATCGCTTCGCTTTAACGAAGCCTGGCTGCAAATGCTATACTAGATAATGCTTGAGCTTTTCCTAAGTTTATGCTGACAATTTTTGTTTAAAGGAACTGCTAATATGCTCCATACAATTCGCAGTTATGGCAAGACAGCATCTATATCTACATCTGCCATGGCAATCAAGTCGCAAATTTCCTTTTATTTGCATCAACTACCCAGCTGAAAAACAACATTTATTTTTAGATTAGTGATGATATTTATATGAACCAGAACCAATTTTCATTTTTTACATTTTTGCTTCACTTCAGAGACATGACAGAGCAGTTGATATCAGCAAGATTTCACTGTTCAGCTTCCTCTAGAGAATAGTCACACTGTGAACAGTGTCATCTAATGATCCGTCCCTTTTTTTAATTTTTTAAAAAAAAAAAGGTTCTAAATTTCGAACAAAGATGGAATGAAGATGGTCTTCGACTTATTACAGAGAACAGAACTTGCATATGAGATCCGTTGCAATTTTTCTACCTTGTGCCTATGACTACAGAGCCTTCAGTTTGCAACTGATCCTTCAGGTCTACTAACAGTAACTGCTACGAAAATTATTCTTTTCATGTGCCCCAAAGAAAAGTTATATGAAAGGAAAAAACAAGTATTGAAACTCTATCAGTGTTTGACAAGCATGATCTTTGGTTAAAAAAGGGATTCCCATGAACACAGATATTATCACGGATACAGAAAATCAAAAGAGAGAATATGCCTGCACAAAAGATAGCTCTTGGGCTTCTCTCTTGAGGAAAAACAAAAAGATATTAAAGGGAAAATGGAAAGGGAAAAACTAGAAGTAAAATTGTAGCACCTTAGGCATAAGAAGCTATCTCATTTTTCTCAATATAATAAACCCAATGAAAATAGTAATTGTGAGAACATAAAGAAACATATACAAATACAGGAAAGAAGGCAATAACAATTATAACTAGTAAATGCTAGAGCTAAGAGTCAGCAGGTCAACCAAAAATTTTAAAAAAGAAAAATCTTCTTTCAATTCGAGGCCATGCTAACTCTGCAACTGAAACATCACACTTACAAGAACCAAGAGTAAGCTGATGAACAGAGAAATCAAAATCGTCTCCTAATCCGAGCCCATGCTAAAGCAGCAACTGCAGCACCCCCCAAATGAGCTGATCCTGAGATATTACTATTCCCCTGTAACATTGAAATAATTCTATTAACAAAATTCACATCAATTTTTGTCTAACAGCATGGCATATGTGTGCTATATGACCTTGATTAATTGAGGTCAGAATTGAAAATCTCCAGGACTCAACTAGCTATTTAAATCTAGGCAGGATGAATAGGGGTAAGATTCCCTACTGGCAACAAATTAAAAAAATTGGTGAAGTCTTTGATAGAAGTAAACACGATTACTATCCCTCATCTTTGTTGGCACAGTATGCATGCTACAAATATTTAAAAAAGCAAGTTCCAAAATACTATGAATACTATGACCATCAATCAACGAATAAGACTAATGTTGGAGCAACTAAAACTGCCTGTGCATGTTTGTGTTTCCTAAATCTTTGCTTGGGACAAAAAAAAGGCATCTTTGTTCTACAAATGGAGAAGTTTTACAACTCTTTTTCAGTACCATACCTCATGGCCATTTTATAGATTACATAAATTTACATAGGTTAAGGAAATATTGTTCATGAACAGAAGGCCATAGACACACAGAAAGGTAACTAACATACCTCTATTATCCTCAACATATCCTTCCCAATTAGAAAGATCCCCTAGAAAAACAAAGCATTAATTTAAAAGACAAATTCAAGTGAACCTCAAACAATCATGTCTTTGCTGACATAAGCTATGAGTGAGCTTACCAGTAAAATAGCAGGAACGGGTATAAAGAAATTAAAATAGATAGTAGAAGTTGGCTTCAGGAATATATCAAGCAGCATGATAGCGTTCACAGCTCCACTTGCACCCTAAATAACACAAGCAGAGACCCCAAGTTAAACGAATTCCAAGATCAAACTAATGCTCTGTTTATTGATCTAGAATATGGAAAACACAACTAAAATAAAAGATCTTAGAAAAACAGTTAACTTTTATTGCTCATCCTCTGTCTTCTAAGAAAACAAAACATAACCTAAGAAAATATCACCCTAAACAACCCATGAAAACAATGTAATCAAAGAAAGGATACACCTACAAAGGAAGCATACATTATTTTTTATTTAGTTAGACAACTGGGATGACCTAACAAAAGCATTTCTTCTAATTGATTAAAATAATGTGAATATAAGAAAAGCCAGACTAGAATGAATGAAACAAACTTTCTCACGTCACATGGCAATTATAATACATTTAGAAGGCAAAAAACCTGTTTATCACATTGAAGGAGGAAAACAACAATAAGTTTTCAAACTTTATCAGAAAAAAGTGGACATTTACAATGTGAAAGCTAGTAAAGTCTTATTCCAAATGCCATGCAAAAGAGGCAATGGGCTAAATATTAGTACATTACATTTTCTCTGTGATAGGTTTTATCTGGTTACATAGACAAAGTTTATGCATTAGATTCAGGAATAATCTACAAGAGAGGATGAAATCCTCACAGTATTTATAAGATATTGGTTTTGAGATATAAATGACAGATCAGTACAGGGGCAACACATTCATTCAGTTCCTTAGTCTGAATACATATGTAGAGTGCTTTGAGGTTAAGATGGACAAAAGCTTACCAATGCTGGAATCCTTGAAGGGTCCATCATCCACATTCCTTGTGGCTGCAGATAGCAGAAAATGAGAGCAAACTAAAAGATACCAATTCACCAACAGATCAAGGAATTTTGCATATTGTCATCATAAGTGCAACTCTGATGGATATCCACATTTTAATCCCAATGTACCAAATACAACTATATTTTCCTAGAAAATTAATTGAATTAAAATTGAAGTCATTATCGGGAAATAATTATATTAATGATAAATCATAACTGCACTGAATAAATTATGATTGATTATACCAAGAAGAGGAAATAACAAATTTTTATCATGCATTAGCTAATGCCAATTACACATCCTATGTTTTGACATCTTACAGTAGCTTAGTAGATATTCACATCATTCCTGGAACAAATCTACCTTCGATAACATAGCCAAAAGGGCATGGTGCACTAAATAGAATACTGAGCCACCAATTGCCCCAGCCAAATACAACTTCAGTAAATATTCAGGTCCAAAAGTTCTTCCAATCTGCCCAGAGCAGAAAATTCATATCAAAAAAGAGAAAATTTGGAACTTCACAAACAGGCCCAAAAAAAAACACTAAGCAATCAACCCACCAAAAGAAGCCAAGAATGCATTGAAGATTAATGAAAGTTAATTTACCATGCAAAAGACATTGAAAAGTAATATTAACTGTCAGAATCCTTTAAATGCCCTATTCCTAGTCTCATCTATCTACATTAAAATTAAAGCCCTTTCAGTCATTCCAGCATGTATCTACTCACAAATACTGTCATGTAGTCTTAAAAACACAAAAACGTACTAACCAACCACTAAAATGACTCATCAACTGAATATTTAAGTTCAAATGATTACATGTACCAGAAATGGTTCAATTATAATTAAAAATATAATTCACCTCTTCTCAAGGAAGAAAACAAAATTATTTTAATGGATCGTAAATTCAACATATTGAGTCAACTTCCATGCTAAGCAAACAACCACAATTTCTTATGCAGTATTTTTTTTTTTTTTAATCTGAAATCTAAACAGATTTGAACACATAAATTTGAAAAATATGTTTGTTTTTCACTCATAAATCTGTATATATACATATGAAAATTAGTGATTTGAAATATTATACTTTACAAAGGAATAGATAAGCTCCATATAGTAGATAATAAATTACTATTAAATAAACTTATTCAAACATTAGCATTATGTGTTAAGTCAAAATTTCTAACTTAATTTTAATCAGATGTAACCACCAAGTTTTCTTAGTTAAGTTGAGAAATCAATGCATTTAAAATATCTTACTGATTGAAACTTAATGGTATTAAGTGTTCACTCAAACAAATAGTCCCTTAGTTTCAAAGCTGCAGCTCATCAATCTCAATGCAAGAACAATGAAAAATTATGTAAGATAAAAGGAACTATCCACTAATTGAAGCCTAACTAGATAATCACAACCATAACTTGGTAATGTGCACATGGTTTTCCTTCCTTCCCAAAACACCTGAACAAGTTTCGACAATATATTAGCCAAATCTTTACATACACTAAGAAAACATCAGTGAAGGCTAAATGAAGACAACAATATACAACTTTTATGCAAAGCGAATAAGCTTCACCATCAAAAAGTGAATTATCTCCATTTTTTAACTTAATTAAAATTTTTGCAGTAATAGAAAACATAATTTTTGCAATAATAGAAAGCATAATGAAAAAGTATATTAGCAGATATAAGCCATTGACTTTTGGAATTAGCAGATATAAGCCATTTAGATGACTTGACATACATGATCATGTTTATCTTAGTCACAGACTGACAATAAAAAAGAGGTCTCTGGCTCAATTTCTCATGCAAAATTAATTGTCTAAACCACCTTTATCCAACTATATGATGAGGTTTAAATCATAAAATAACCAACCTAATTGAACCTGCTAGTCAGAACTAAAAGGTACAAAGATATATAAAAATTTAGCCAAACAAAAGAATACAAGACTTGCTACATACACTAATCCCGAAGAAGTAAAGTCCAATCATGTTGGACACAATGTGCTCCACATCAACATGACTGAATGCGGAAGTTATCAGAGTGTGCACACGCCCATTCTTAACATTGTCTAATGAAATCTGCTTAGAGAACATCAATGAGGTAGGATAAGTTAAATTAAAAATTGAAATACAATTAGACAAATACCAATATATTGTAAAGATTTGTCTTTCAATTGTACGCTTTTAATTCCTAGGCCTAGGATCATATACAACTAGAAAATCCTGAATATTGTACATTAAATATTATACACCACTCAGTTGGCACTTGTTTATCAACATAATAATATTGTTGCATCATTTGCTAATATAATAACAATGCCAGAAGAAATCATCATAGGTTTGATTTCTGCACCCTGCACCTCAAAAGACAGTGCGTCTTGACAAGAAAGCGGGTTATCATTAAAAAATATAAAAAATAAACCTATATTTTGCATTATTTTGTTAAATCTAGCTCAAAAACTAGAGGACTTACTGTAAAGTTATTCATCATAAATTTTTGATCTGCCATTCGCCATAATAGAAAGACAGCAGTATTAGCTATAATCAAGCCATAAACAACGTCATTAGAGGTTAGTTGTTGAAACCAAGATTTCCTGTAAACAGAAGAAGACAGATTATTGACATATTAGAAGTTACACGTACAGTATAAAGCTAGAAAAAAAATTCAGGAAAGCTACATCTTTCCAAAGAGGTTATCATTAATTATAAATCCTAATGCTGTTTGCACTTTCATTATGAAACTCAAAAATATATCCACAGAAGATTCATACAGAACAAATTTAGAGTTGTTCACTGAACGCAAACATGATTTGACATAGAGAATAAATGGCAAACTTATAATGCATTATCCATAATTTTAGAAGCTTACAAAAAATTAAGTGATCAGATACTTTATTGTTAGTTCAATAAAGAAGAAATCATTGCAGCAAAAAGAAAATATTGCACCGGTCATTTTTAAGAAGACCAAGTCAATCAATCAAACAATAGTATTTCCATTTTTAAGAAAATTAATTTTTTTTCAAGTAGAACATAACAATTTCTGAACTCTGTTTGGAAGCTGAAAAATCGAAGGAAATAAAAGAAAAAGGAAAGGAACAGTAATCAAAATCTCAGCTGTTCTTACATTCTTCTTCAAATTTTCGCTGATACCAAACATATCCGCAAACCCAAATCAAAAGATTAAAAAAAGAAAAAAAAAATCACCATACCAGCCAGACCTATGATAACCAAAGCTTGGAAAGAATTGAAAGCTTCGTTTTGAAAACAGAACACCAAAGGACCAAACTTTGGCGTCTACAAAGCTTTTCCTCAAATGTTTATTCGGCGCGCACATAAAAAACCGTTTTGCAAGTGATGGGTTGAAGAGAAAGGCGTGAGCTTTCAATGGAAGATTGTGCTGTGACTTACAAGAAAGAGTAGTCTGAAATGGGTGTTTGATAAAAGAGCTTGAAAACGTGTTGTGGACATTGTGGCAGGTTGGCTGGGGGCGGGAAATGAAAGGTTTACGGAAAGTGATATTTGCGGGTGTTTTAGGGATATTTGCGGGTGTTTTAGGGAAATTTGAGGCCAGTTGCTTGAGAGAGAGAAGTCTCTGCATCTTTGAATTGGGTGTCGTGTCGTGAAAATGGTGGAGCTTCGGGATGTTTTTTATTTGGATTTCAGGGAGTTCTCTGCTTGTTAGAGAAGGGTACTGAACCCAAAACAAGAATGATGTTTTTCACTTTGTAGCAATGGTTAGAGCGAATCGAATCATTCAAGTCAACAACGGAAGCCGCAAATATTTAGATTTTGCTCAATAACTATTCTCTGAATTATGTACTCGCTTCAATTTTTTTTTTAAAAAAAAATTTTAAAAATAATTTTATTTTAATTTCACTTGACAACTCTAACAACCCTTTAATATAATTTTATCAAAATAATTATTTTAAATAATTTTATCTTTTAATTTTAATTTTTTAAAAAAATTTTAAAAATAATCTTATTTTAATTCCACTTAATAATTTTAATAAATTTTAATAATTTATTATTAAAATAATTATTTTAAATAATTTTATTTTCAAATTTTTTTTTTTTACTTTCATTTTCTTCTTCACTCTTTTGCAAAGAACTCAAACTCTATTTTAACTTTAATAAATTATTTTGAAGCAGTAAGAATTAAAAAAAAATTAATTATTATTATTTTAGATTGAAAATAGGTAATATTAAGTAAAAATAAAAATAAGTAATTATACATTATTAGAGATTTTTTTGAGTGACAAAAAATAAAATTTTATCACAAATTTTTAGTTAATATGAGTGTAATAACGAGAACATGTCAATTTAGGGGTTAGAAAAGGCTTAATTTTGACTCTTATTGGGTATAAATCATGGCTGGAATCGGGCATGGCTCGATGAAGCTTGGGAAGATGCCAAGGCGTGTGCAGGGTGTGACATCAGGGTTGGATTGCCCCTGGTTCATTGCGCAAGCGCGCGCATCACACGCTCCGGTCACGTCAGGCTAGGGCGGATCCCACCCCATCTTGAAGCACCCATGCACGTGCTTGCGCGTGTGAACCAAGCGTTAGCATGGCCCTGATTCACACGCCCCAGTGCATGCATCGCACACGCCTAGATATTTTTCTTTTCTTCGAATTATTAATTTATATTTTTTTTATATTATTAATTAATTATAACATTTAATAATTTAAATGTATTACCATTTATGTTATGTTTATCTAAAATTTAGTTAAATAATTAAAATAAAAAAATACTTAAAAATTAATATTAATTTGTTTATGGTATTGATTTTTTTAATTTAATTATTTATATTTAATTAAATATTATTTAAAAATATTAATAATAAATAATTAAAATTTATATTTAATTACATATTATTTAAAAATAATGATAAATAACTAAAATTTAATATTTTTATATCATAGTTATTATTTAATTAAATAATAATTAAATTCAAATTGTTATCAAATTTTTTTTGTGATTATTTTTTTTAATTTAGTTAAATAATTGAATTAAAAATTAGTTTAAAATAATACTAAAATTACTCAATATTATATATTTTTTTTTGGAACTTAACTTTTTAATTTAATTATTTATATTTAATTACATATTATTTGAAAATATAAATAATAAATAATCAAAATTCATATTTGGTAACATATTATTAAAAAATATTGATAAATAACTAAAATTAATATTTTTTAGGCCATAGTTATTATTTAATTAATTATAAATTAAATTTATATTATTATTAAATTTCTTTTTGTGATTTTTTCTTTTTAATTTAATTAAACAAATGAATTAAAAATTAATTTAAAATAATACTAAAATTACTCAATGTTTTATTTTCTTTTGGGACTTAACTTTTAAATTTAATTATTTATATTTAATTACATCTTATTTAAAAATGGTAATAATAAATAATCAAAATTTATATTTAATAACATATTATTTAAAAATACTAATAATAAATAACTAAAATTTATATTTAATAACATATTATTTGAAAATGATGATAAATAACTAAAATTTATTATTTTTTAGGTCACAGTTATTATTTAATAATTTTTCTTGTTGTGATTTTTTTTTAATTTTTAATTTAATTAAATTATATTTAAACTTATTTAATTATAAATTCCTATTTAATTGATTTATATTTTTTTTACGTAATGCTTAGTAACAACTAATTATTATTATAATTTTACAGGTATAAATAGTAAGTCAATTTCAGTTGAAGATTATAATATATTACCATTTTCACGCAGAGACAAGCTGTTAAATAAGATTTGTGGTGATAGACTACATAAAAAGAAAATAAAGTGCATCACAAGATAATTATTTAGACAAACATGTTTTTGGCACTTCTTGGACATTAGAAATTTACATTATTCACTCATTTTGATTCATTATATATTACTACACAAGATACATGTGAATGATAATACTAATGAAACGTAATTTCTTGTTAGTGATCAGGTTATTCGTTTCTCATGTGTAGAGTTTGGTTTGATTACTAATCTTAATTGTGGATATTTTTCTAATTTACACATGCCTACGAGTATACAATTAAGAAATGCAGTCTTTGAGAACCAAGTTATCATTAATCTAAATGATATAGATACAATTTTTGATGAGTTAGATTTTTTTACTATACCAGATATTGACAAGATGCGATTAATCTTTTTTTCCCTACTAAAGAGGTACTTACTTAGTAGAGATTGAAGTGCTCATGTAGATTTATAATTATTTGATATATTGAAGGATTTTAACTAGTTTAATAGATATCCATGAGGATCTACTATCTATTTTTACACGATCTAATCCTTGCGACAATCGATCCATTTGTAGTATAATAAATACATGAAGAATATTGCACATTTAAAGGTTTCAAGCAAGAGTTTCAAGATAAAGTACAGTATTACTAGAATGACTATTATATTTCAAGTATTTATCACAGAAACTAATATCCAATTTATAATTCACGTTAATTGTGTAGCACTTTAAAGTATTTATAATTTATGTTATATATGTATGAATTTATGATTTTGTACTTAATTTGTAGAATAAATTTGCAACTATAGTAAGTAATGATATTCCACGAATATTATGATGAAAGAATTTTAAGCGAGTTTTGAGTTAGACAACAGTATATAGGTCTTAGTTTAGCTGATTTATGGTAAATATTTAGAATTAAATTAATGCATTATATGATTAATTATTGTGTAATCGCAATTAGAAAATTTTACTATTATGTTCTTTTACAAATATTACTGATGGATTTTGTGTTACAGCCTAAACCTATTAAGAAAAATTTATCGTATATAGTTAAATTATTTCAAATAATTTAACCAAAAGGCGCATATGAGAATAATTTGCTAACAAGTAAAACTTATGTGGAATGTGCTAAAACTCAAAGTCCTCGTATGAGTGGAAACGATAGTAGATTACACTCCATCTAGGTAAGAGTTATAAATTGATGTAATTTAATTTAAATTTTTAATTAAACAGAATCAATTGGTATTTAATTAACATGTATATGTTTATTTGTCACATGACACTTTTTTCACGCTTTAACTGCATCATTCTTCTTATCACCAAATCATTATTCTTTTGAGCCACTATAGTAGTATTCTCATGCATCGCTACAGTATCATTTTTCTGTGCTATCGCAGCATCATTTTTTTGTACTGCCATAGTATCATTCTTCTGTGTCGTTATAGTACCATTCTTCTATGTCACCTATGTTACTATAGTATCATTCTCTTATATTGCCACAGCATTATTTTCCTATGCCTCCATA
The DNA here is from genome assembly GCA_032402905.1 of Khaya senegalensis. Lineage (NCBI taxonomy): Eukaryota > Viridiplantae > Streptophyta > Magnoliopsida > Sapindales > Meliaceae > Khaya > Khaya senegalensis. The sequence goes on along the minus strand of CP135557.1, from coordinate 3,100,485 downwards.
GTATTATTCTTCTATGCCATCATAACATTATTTTCATACATTATTATTACATCATTCACTCACAAAACCATCACATTATGATGATGAGTTTAAGAAGTTTGTGACAAACTAAATCGAGGCATTGAGTGTAGATGTTTATGATATATAATAGGATATTCATGATATATGAGAGGATGCAGGGTCAAACGTAATGTTATTAATCAAATTGATGTGTTATCAGTAAATATCCGAAGGTGGATGCAAATATCCAGTTGTTCGCATTTATCACCTAATGTCTCACTCGTATATATTATTATTGTTAAATTTTGAATTGTACGTGGATGTTTGATTGATGTTCTCACCTTTTGGTGGTTTTGTTGTTAACTAGTTGATCATATTTAATTATTTCATAAGTAGAAGAACCACAGGCTTATGTAGATTATCCATTAGTCGACAGATAGTACATACCTGCACCAATTTCTTGTGAGAGTTGATTCAGAAGGATATATAAAAAGGGACAATATAGCATAAGTCCTTATGCTAATCATTTAGAGAGAACTCGTAAGGTCTCTTCTAATAGGTTATTATCATATTATCTCTCAAACCTAATTATAGATTCTATCGCTCCTTATTTGGACGATTTATATACTGAATATCTTCAATAATTAGAAGACCTTGCATCTTTTATAAAAACACATTAGGTTATATTGACACATCAACGGTTTTGCAATATTTCTAATCTGAATGCATAGTTAGAGGATATTGTAAGTATTTTACCTATTATTATCTTATTTATAATATTAGTTACTTAATTTGACATTTATATTATAATTTTTTTAGCACATCGACGAGTATTTTTATTTGATCGCGCATTGATAAAAGACGTGTTTTGAAATAATATCATAAATTTTTACCATTGTTTCTTCGCATCTATATATATGTATTCGTTTAAAATTTTTTTTGATGATTATCCTATATTATTATGCATTTCAAATATATTTTTTTTCTCTTATACTATTAATTCTTTTAATTATACAAATGAAATTTCTTTACATTTGGAGGTAAGTACATAATAAATTTATTGGACATTGAGCTATATATGAGAGGCAACTTTGACATGGTGCTAAAATTTTAGAGTGATATTGATATTATTCTACTACCTATATTAACTTGTAATAAACATTAGATTGTATGTGTTATCGATTTACGTGAACGTAATTATGTGTGTATGATTTAGTACTATTAAGATATTCTAATTACGAGATAGATAAGGTTGTGAAGCTCTTTTGTGATGTACACATGTAGGCTTCATGATGTTAGGTTAGACTGGTATAAATTAAAAACACCATTCATGTATTTTTAGCTACCTAAACTACCTCGACAAACTATAGATAGCACTGATTGTGATATATTTACATGTATGTTTATTAAATATATTATGTTGGGTCGACATTGAGATTTTACTTCCTAACATATATTATTTTTTAAAATTAAGATGGCACTTAACTTATATGTGGGTTGATTACATTAATGATACGTATATTATTTTTGTAACATATATAATGTAATTAGATATTGTATAAATTAATATAATTAACGTGTATATTTATAAATAAATTATTAAATTAAAGAAAATACAACATTATTGAGTTATATTTAACATAAGTAAAAAAATTTAAAAGTTTAATGACTAATTTTAGTTATGATTCAATGGGTTTCTACATGTTGCATGATTAAGTCCGTACTGCTTGCAATGAGAACACTTTTGGATGGCCATTTTCTCTCTTGTAGATGGAATGTGTATATTCCTTAGTAGAGTAAATGGAACATATCTTATTGGCGGTTTGACAACAGTGACTCGAACCTTGTTTGGAACTTTCTAAAAACTTGAGTCTCCAACAGGATGAATTTTTAGTTCCTATGTTGTTAAGAGTGTGCTATTTTTATAGCATTTTGAACAAAAATCTTCGTACCAACCTCTAATGTATCGAATTGCTGTCATTGCATGAGCACACGTTAGTTGTTGTAAGTTAAAGTGCCTGTATTGATATGTTTTTGAGTTCAGATCGACCATAATAATTTCTCTTTTATTTTTAACTTCAAACTTAAATTGAGAAACTGAATAGACTAACAGTATAAGAGAGGTGCAATTTTTCACTTTAACCTTATCAGTTGCTATTCCAGTTAAAATGTCTTTATTATATTTAACAGTTTTCTTTCTTCTCTCGTAAAATAAATACTATAACTCTGATTGTATCCAATAAGTTAATACTATAATTAAAATAATACTTACATCTTTTAACAATGCATTAATATTCTATACAATGTTAGTGGCCATTATGTTGTATCGCCGGACTGAAACATGATATCTAACCCATCTGTGAAATCTCATTTTATTTTTTAAATAGTTTACAATATCATGATGTATTGATCTTAACTTATTCATGTATTTTTCAAATTCACTACACACAAATGCCTTGGCAGCAATATAAAATTCTATTAAGAAAGTATATTTCTTGCGATCTTTGAACTTCTACTTCGATTTAAAATTCCCTTCAAACATAATATGAATATGAAAATAGTATTTTAACCCTTTAAATATTCTATTATATCAATCTAACACAAATATCATATCTAAAATTGGTTTAAATACATCTTGTAGTTTCTTTAAAAATCACTTCCATGATACATCTTTTTCAAAAGCCCTTACTCTAAAAGTACTTAATACCTATTAGTTTGTCCCTCAAGACTTTTGGGTTAAGTTTCACTCTCTTGACAATAAAGATTTTCACAATAGTCACTATTATCTTTGTCTTCGGTTTATGTTCGGTTCTTGGTTTAATCGAAAATTAAAGAATATTGACGACTTTCTCTACCTTTTCATCTAATTTTTTCTTAATTAAGGAAGGCATGCTGATTCTTATCTTTGTCAGAATTGCAATGACATAGGATAAATTTGATAATTCCTATCAAAAGTGACAACAATAAACATTGTCCTTTGATATGTACCCATTAAGAATGTCTTATCAATAACAATTATGGGATGAATTGTTATACGAAAATCACTCAAAAATATTTCAAATGCTATAAAAAAATATAAAAAATTACCGTCCTCATATATTTCTATGTGCATTATTTTACCTGTATTCTTTTCTCTTAAAACATAATAAAATTGTGACAGTAAATTAAACAATTTGGTTGAGTCCCCACATACTAATTTCAATGCTTTTTCTCGAGCTAATCAAATTTTATGATAAGACATACATATTATAAACTCTTAGTGTATGTCATTTCGGATGTTATTCAAAATATAAATTCGACTAGGATTCTAAAATTTGTCCAGCACAAATTTACTAACAAATCAACTACTTACTTACTTGTGATCAGTTGCTTGATTGTAATTGGTTGTTTCGACAAGTATGATATGGTTCAAACTATTTAATAAACCAATATCTACCATCTCCATTTGCATTAGTTGCTTGAATCTACAATTAACATCCTTCTATTGGTATATACCTTAAATCTAATAGTATTATAAATATTTGGCATATTTGTATCATGATATTATTTTATTTATATATATCATTTGATTATTTTATTGTTGCATATATGTGTATTTAATAAATATAATAATGCATTTAAAATAGTAAGTTCAACTAGTTGGATATTATTCTTAAATATCCCTAATTAAGTATTATTGTAAATAAGGTAACAATGATAAATAAAGATTAGTAGGTGTAGTGACTGATAACAATATATGTATGTTATGATATGAGATATTAAGTCAATACATGAATACAAATTAGTGAATTAATGTATTAAATTGACTCATCATGAGAACGCTATGTAAATCATTATATGATTATCATAAGTGATTTTCATACTGACAATGACATATGTGATCCTTAAACTTAATATCACTATAATTTCTAATATAGAGAATAATATATTTTAATATTTTCAAATGTCATCTGTAATAAGATAGATTAAAAAAAATTAAATATATCATAATTCATATAGAGAGATATATGTGATCAAAATAAAATTTATTACTCCTATATAATATGAGTGATATCTAAACTCTTTAATTAAATGAGATTTTAAAAATGTATGACCATATTTAAATAAATTAATATATAATATTGACTTTATTTAATAGAATAAGTCTATTCAAGATATTAAAAAAATATAAAATAACCATACAAGAATAACACATTTCATGTCTCGTATTCAATTAAAATATTTAGGATAAAGGGGTTGAATTATACGATAATATTAATCACGGATAAGGTAATGTAAAATTATTGACATTTTCATTATTTTGGTAGTTATAATATATTGTTAGATACTATTTGTTACTATAATATTAAAATTAGATTTTAATATTAATGTCAATATTATGAGAATCTATTAAGTCGTACATTAAGATTAGGAATAATTATATATATATGTATATATATATATATAAAAGTTATTTGAATATTAATTTTAACTAAATTCATTATGTAAAAATTGAACAAAATTTATTAGTGTCTATTTTATTAAATAAATTAGGTTTGATAAGAAAGTCTAACTAAATAATTTAAGTCAAATAAATGATATTTGTATCTTAGAGGTATGTCTAAGATTTGTTTTTGCGTTCTTACTTTTGAAAAAAGAAAAAACACACAAAGCTTCACACACTCAGATCATAGTAGTTAATACTCTAAGTTAGATTCTTGATCATATGAATATCATAGAAGTATAAAGATAATTAATATGTGTTCATGGTTTAGTAAAAATTATCTAATTAGAGGTATGTGTATATTTACTACATTAAATTATATACATATAATAACACTAAAATTTATCGAATGGAATTGAATAGCAAATCATTTATTTTATGTATTTTTCGGTGTGTATATGTATTAGTTTGCTTATAGCATCAACCACATATTTTGCTTCAAATCGATCTATCATTAATTTTGAAATCGAAACTAAAAATGATTTTTCAGCGCTAGTAAATCCAATGCATCTTGTAAATCATTCTTTGAATTGAAAAATTGTCAAACATATATAATAATATATGTAGAGTTAGATAGTACGTCCTACAGTTGAAAAAATGATAGTAGCATTAGTGGCATATGACGAGAACTTAATGGTCCTATTATGTCTTTGTCAAATCTCATAAATCTATTACTTTGACCTATTTTGTAATATAAGTTCGTTATTGTATTAGTATTTTCATCACAATAATTTCTACATGGGATCTTAAGTCTATCGTTAGAAATGTCAACACTTTTACCTTCTATACACGGTTGATTCCAAAAAAAACATCTACATGATCTTCATTAATTTGATACGGTATGTATCATGCATAACTTATAGGACTTTTATGATGTATTGGTGTGGGGTTTATAGATTTATATCATAATACTGTTTATAAAATCAGAAACACTATAATCAACATTGATATTTACATATATCATGGATTTTATCTCAGTGTCTGTGAAACTTATTTTCAATTGAATGCTAAATTTTGTTAGATTAATTTAAATATAGTCATACATTATAGTTAATAATTTATGATACTTGATATTTTTTTAAACGAATATGAGTTAGACCCTTTTACCATGATGTTTTTTTGAATTATCTGATAACGTAACCCATGATTCTCTATGACGAATATTAACCAATATATTCTCAACCATATACCTGAAATGTATTAAAATATCTAATTTGTAAGTCAAATAATATTTTAAAAATAAATTAAATAAATATATAAAATATATTAAATAAATTCGTAAGATAAAAAAATAAATTCTTAATTTAATGAAAAAATTATAAAATAAAAATTTTATAAAATATATTTAAAATAATTTTAAGACACACACACACACACACACATATATATATATAATACTACCCTAGTGTAACCATACTACAGCACATATATCTTAAATGTATCAAAATATCAAAATATCAGAATTTAAATATTTAAATATTAATTATTTTTTAAATATAAAAAAATAAAATAATAAATTTTAAAAAAAGATTAAAAAATTAGTAAGAAAATATAATAAATTTTTAAGTCAGTGTAAACAAAATCATAAAATAAAAATTTTATAAACTATATTTAACATAATTTTAATATATATAATTATATCTAAATATAAATATAATATACTATTTTACTGTAGTTAAATTAGAGCATTGTTAGCGTTTTAGTGTAGCCACATGAGGGCACAAAAGTGCCCTAATTTGGCCCTAATTTGGCCTCACCAGACACAAAAGTGCCTTAGTTTGACTACACTAAAGCACTGTTTATGCTATAGTGTGACCATGTTAAGGTATATTAATGTTTTAGTGCGGCTACACTGGGGTGTGTGGTCACATTAGGGTGATATTTATGTCATATTAGAGTAATTATTTTTATCTCTTTCTTTACCAAATATTAATATTTCGATTAAATTTTTGAATAAATCACAATCACAATAACGAGAGATTTAACAAATAAAATATTACATTTATAATTTAAATTAAATTTTATAAGATCATCATAAATTTTGTGGTAATATTTATATATTTTAAAATTAATTAAAAATTAATAAAAAAATAAAGTATAAAAACTCATTTTTTGTTTAATTTATTGATAAAATACTAAAATTTTTATTTTAAATTATTGCACGACTTGTTGAAAGTTTAAATATTAAAATTAAAATTTAAAAATTAATATAATATTGTTACAAATATAAAAATAATATGTGTGTATTAGTTATATTTATAAATGCAAAAAGTAACATTTGAAAAAAAAATTATCTAAAATAGTTATTTTGATAAGAATATATTAGAGTTAGTTATAAATATTAAGGGGTTAAAATAAAGATATTCAAAATTTTTTTCTTTTTTTTTAATTTATTTTCACTTTTATTTATTGGTTGTCATTTTTTTAGTGCAAAACAAATGTAATACACAGTTAAGACAATTTATTTTTGTAACAAAAATAAAAAAATAAAAAAAAGCACAAAATGCAAGTTAAAATCCATTTCGTAAATTAATCCAATATATAATTTTTTTTTAGAAAATTGGTTTTTCAGAACAAACAAATTTAACAGACAACTGATGTCACCAGAAAGATAGTCTTGTGGTGAGAGTGACCATGTCCGATGGCCTTTACTCTCCGTCGCCTGAGAACAACTCCTTATCGCCTCGCTTCAAAAACCCAATTCTTCTTTTCCATAAAACTTCGCTATTCCCAAATTCCCCGACTTTCATTTTCCAATGAAATTACTCAGTACAGGAAACAGATTTCTCTTGCAAATCTTCTGCAAAGGTACGGTTTTCCTTCCTCTCAGCTCCACAGTTTTATTTCCAAAAATCAGTTTTTATTGAATTCTCACGATTTACGTGACATTGAGAAATCTTTGAGTATTCTATTGTCATTCAAGATTACTCAGAAGTGTGTAGTTTCATTGATAAATAGCTGTCCTGGGGTTTTAGATGTTGAATTCTTGAAGAAATGGCAAGTGGGAGTTTCAAGGTTTGGGGATTTGGATGTTTCTCCTTTGGTAGTAAGAAACATTCTGGAACTTTCTAGGAGGTTCCAGATAGACCCTGATGGGGGTTTTCAAACTGTGAAGGTTTTGAAGGGTTTGGGGTTCAGTGAGGGTGCAGTGAAAAGGGTTTTAGAGGAGTTTCCTAGGGTGATTCTGATGAATGAAGTTGATATTTCTAGGAGAATTGAATTCTTAGGAAGCATTGGAATTCCTAGGGAAGGGATTGAACGAATTATTTTTTTGTTTCCGGGGGTTATAGGATTTGACGTTGAAGATAGGTTAAAACCATTGTTTGATGAGTTTTGTGATTGGGGTTTTAGCGAAGATATAATTATGAAGGAGATTGTTAGAGAACCAAGAGTATTAAGCATGGAGTTGGGGGAGTTGTCACGGTGCTTAGAATTGTTAACGACTTTGAAATGCCGAGAGCCAATAAAGTTGAAAATTTTTGGTGAAGGAGCATTTAGAGCTGGGTTTGAAGTGAAACAGAGAGTTGATTGTTTATGCAGACATGGGTTGATTCGTAGAGAAGCCTTTAAGGTTTTATGGAAAGAGCCAAGAGTGATTATATATGGGATAGAAGACATTGAAAAGAAGATTGAGTTCTTACTGCATAGGATGAAATTCAATGTTGATTGCTTGGTTAAGGTGCCGGAGTATTTGGGAGTGAATTTGGACAAACAGATCATTCCCCGATACACTGTGATTGAATATCTCAGAGGAAAAGGTGGACTTGGTTCTGAGGTGGGGTTGAAGGATTTGATAAAACCTAATAGGCTTAGGTTTTACAATCTATATGTAAAGCCTTATCCAGAGTGTGAAAAATTGTATGGAAGATTTTCAGGAGGTGAAGTTAAGAGTCATCATCCGGCTGGCCTATGGAAGCTTTTTAAATCACCAAGTTACGCAGAGTCAAAAGAAGATGTGAAAAACATGAAAGCTTTTATGGAACCACTGGTTAGTGGAGAGGAGCTTACTTCTGATTAACATTCATTCTTTTTTATCCAAGCTGGAACTTGTAATGAGCTTGCCAGTAGTGGAGCTGCTAGAGCAACATGTCAATTATTTATTTTTTGAAACTTGTGTTACTCCATTTTGCCTCTGTTTCAAATACTTGCCAGCTGCTTCATTCAAATAGAGGACTTAAATTTCCTTGAGGTAAATTTGCTAAAATCTATTATTCTGCTTTTGTTTTAAATGAATTTCTTTTTGTTTTTTAATTTTTTTTCCATTAATCCTTTCAGGTATGTGATTATGTTTTGCATGTTTAGTCAGGTGACTCTGTTTCATGGGTTTACTGAGATTAATTGTTCATTTGCTGCATACTTGATGACAATGAGCAAATTTGCTAAGTGGGCAAATATGATTGAATATAACTTGTGGTTGTTGTCAACATGTAGATAATTTAGTCTGATTGAATTGCAGTTTTGCAGTAAATTTTTGGATTAGTTTTGAATTAATTTGGAGCTATTTCGAAGTTGCAGTTCTGTTGCTTGGTTGGATTGCAGTTTATTTATGATGTGGAACTAAGTAGTGCTAAGCATAAATTTTGGAGTTATTTAGACTTCTATTTGCCATGGCCTGAGTAAATTAGTTGCAGATTTTTGGATGCAATGGTGTGGAACTTATATTTGCTGTGGTCTAAGTAATTGGATTGCAGATTTTGGAATGCCATGCTGTGGAACTTGTATTTGTTGTGGCCTAACTAATTGAGTTGAAGATTTTGGGATGCAATACTGTCTGCCAAGCATAAATTTTGGAGTTATTTTGGACTTCTATTTGCGGTGGCCTAAGTAATTGAGTTTTCGATTTTGGGATGCCATGCTGTGAAACTTCTATTTGTTATGGCTTAAGTAATTGAGTTGCACATTTTGGGATGCAATACTGTGGAGCTTCCATATCTGCAGCAGATTTTGGAATTGCATCCACCTGTCTTTGCAAATGTGGAAAGCTATAACCTGTGATTTAGTTTGCCAGTTTCAATTGTAAAAGTGATGGACATTGTAAGCCTTTTCCTTTCTATGTGGCTAAACTACGACCTCTTGTACTAATTCAATATTCTTATAATAAAGTTTGAAGAATCATTCTGTTTGGTTGAAGCAATTATAATAATATACTGCCAACAAAAATCTGTAATTTCTTGTGTAATGAACACTACAATAACAGAGCAATTATATTTTGTTTCTTTTGTTGCAACATTAATTCTTCACAACATTTGATACTCTGAGAGAGACTTAAAAGTTTGCTTAATTGAAGATTCACAATATTTGCAAATCATCAATCATACATTACAATGCAACTCATCAATTATGCGTTACAGTTCAACGAAAATATAATCTATCATGGGATGGCAATGGATTGGGAATTGAATCATTTTAAAGCACCGGTTCTTTAGATCTACGAGACCAAGTTTAACTAATAATTCATTAATTACAATCAAATAGAAAACAAAAATAAAACAAAGAAAATTTAAAAGAAGTATTAAAAGTAATAAACAGTATAAGCTACTTAACTAAATTAATTACAATCAAATATTTATTTAATTAAAAAATATAATTTCTCCAATCTTTCAAAATACACTATAATTGAATAGAAAGAAAAAGAAAACCAGAATTAAATAAAAATAAAGAAAAAACAAATATTGCTAACTTTACGTTCTATGTTCCCCTCTTTGTCTAACTTGTCTGCAAATATTATTATCTTCGTGTCATTGAAGTCCTGAAAGAATTCTGGAAGTATTATAGTTAGTTGAGTTAAAAAGATTGAAATAAATTCTTAATCATACAGTACTAATCACAGTCCAGACTTTTTATTTATTAATTCCAATCTCATTTTGCCAAGGTAACAATCACATGAAGTTTGCAAAATTATATATCCTACTCTTAGCTTACCCTCTTCTAAAGATCTATGAGGGAAATTCTGTAGGTGCAAAGATTCACAGAATAGGCGGCACACATATATGTTTGTGGCAGTTATATTGTTGAATTTGCCATTTCGTGAACTTGGATATACATTGACGTTTTGTTTGACACTAAATTGCACTTCTGGGTTCTTGAAGTTGTCTCCTCACTAATGCAGTGTATACGCCATCTCTGCTAAGGAGCTCTTCATGAGTGCCACTTTCAACAATCTGACCGTCAGAAATAACCGCTACGGTATCTGCACTTTTTACTGTTGATAATCGATGGGCTATTACGAGAACTGTCCTTCCCTTCATCAGAGAATCCATGGCATCCTGCATGGTTCAATTATGAGTTAGAAAATTGATAGGTTTCTTTCAAAAAAAAAGGGTACCAGTTTTAGCGTTGTGTACAAGATAATATGTGAAAGTCACCTGCACTAAGTACTCGCTTTCAGCATCAAGAGCACTTGTGGCTTCATCTAGGAGAAGAATTCTTGGATTCATCAGCAGGGCTCTGGCAATCGCTACTCTTTGCTTTTGTCCTCCAGAAAGCCTAACCCCACGTTCTCCAACAAAAGTTTGATACTTGTCTGGGAAGTTTGATATGAACTCGTGTGCATTGGCCATTTTCTACAATTACCATCATCAAAACCATTGGATCTCATTTTAAGGTGTCCACTGTGCTGGGTAGAGAAGATGTTAAATCTTACCGCTGCATTTTCTATGTCAGAACTGCTTGCTTTGCCATCGCATCCATATGCTATGTTCTCCTCTATGGAACAATTGAAAAGAACTGGTTCCTGGCTCACTATACTGATCTGCAAATTAAAGGAAATAATTCACTGTTTTGTTTAAAGAATATAGACACTAAATACAGCCACTGATGAAAGGAAGAATAAATTTAGGCATATGCCAAAAAACTATAAATAAGTACATATATAGCAGAAGAGAACACTCCAAAATGAATTTGAACCCCGATATAATATTTTGATCTCTAAGTTTTGAATGCAATGTGGATCCAAATTACCTTTCTGTGCAGATGTTCATGTGCAATTTCTACCAAAGGAACCCCATTTAACAGAATTTTTCCCTTGACTGGATCATAAAACCTTTCTATCAAGTTTGCTATTGTGGTCTGCAGCAAAGAAACATGCAAGGAATTGTAAGTGCTCTACTGACCCTTCTGTCTGCACATTTACTTGAGTGTTTTCTCACATAAGATGGAAAACAGTTGAGCCTAAATGATATAGGAATTTCTTTATAACAACAAACATTACTTTTCCCCCACCACTAGGACCAACAAGAGCAACTTTTGATCCAGGTTTCAGTTTTAATGTTATTCCCTGAAATAAACCACAACTTGTCATATTTCAAATAGAATATAAATTAGGCACATTATAGTCACCATAACATAGAATATAATCATTACCTTGAGCACCATATGGTTAGGGCGGGATGGATATGCAAACCAGATATCATCTAACTCCACTTCCCCATCTTGATCACTAAAATTAAAAGAAAAAAAATGCCAAATTCAAGATCCCCAAATTATTCATTTATTTTTGTAATTCCTCTCCAGATGCTATTCATCATAATACCATCATAAATAAAATAACAACTAACCCAGAAATGGAACACAATTAGCATTAGGAGTAAAGGAATTCAAGAATCAATGAGAATAAACATAGTTGGCACAGTGGGTAGCATTTTGTTGCTCAATGAGAATAACTAACCGTGCAAATTAATAGCATAACTCCCAACATTTGTTATGATTGCTTTATGGAAGTCACGCTTATGCCAGTTAAGTCTTCAAAAGATAAATAAGATATTTGCAATAACGAGCAAATCTGGGTACATAAATGTTTTGGGAAGAGAATGTGTGGTGGTTGGCAATTGGAAAATGTCAACATGGCTCTTCTTAAAGCAGGACAGTCAGACTCCCAATTTTGGACTTGAGACATCTGTCTTATAACATATTTGAGAACCAGCAGAGAGTTTTGCCTTTCACCTCATAACAACCATTGTATACGCATAAAAGAAGCAACGAGGATTCAATGAACTAACCCCAATGGACACTTATTTCCTGACTTTGGCATGGATGAAACACGATCCAAAAGCTGAAAAACCCGCCTGCTGGCACCGGCAGCTTTCATTGCAACTGTATATAACCCTGACAGTCCAGATACAGATGACCCAACTGCAAGTGAAAATATTGATGCACTTAATCAAGCTATAATTTTGAGATACTGAATGAGGATAATATTAAAGTTTATAAATACGTGATGTTAAACCAATTACACATCCAATTATACCACTAAGATTTTCTTGCACTAAACTATGATGAAATTACCTGTGAGACTGTAAAGAATGAAGGATGTGAGAGCACCAGGGGTCATGGAACCTGTGATTGTCAAATTAGCCCCATATATCACTACAACAATCACTGATAGTGTTGATGCAGCATTTAGGCCTCCAAAGAATAGTCCAACCACTTTCTGCAGCAATAAATAGTTGAGATAAAAATAAGAAGCTGCAGTGAGAGAGACAGAAAGAAATCAAACAAAAGGAAACTCACAGCTTGTGTAAGTCCAAGCTTCAGTGTTTCATCAACTTTCTCAGAGTAGCGGGATATCTCATAATCTTCCTGTGCAAAAGCTCTCACCGTGCGTATTGCGCCAAAAGATTCCTTAGCAAAATTGAAAAATGTCAGTGAGTTTTTCAAGTAATATGCTGTAAAACTAAAGTAGTATGATCAGTGTTAGTGTTCTTATGAGAATATTCTCTAATAAGAGATATTATGAAATGTTGAACTCCTTGATTTCATCGATCCCTTCCCCACTGTTTCACTATTCACCACTTGGCTCTCACCACTGAATAAATACTCTATCAATGATATCTCTCGACTTTCCACCGAGCATATTTTTTATTTATTCATGACTATTAAGTGAAATTCTCGGGTATTTTATTTTGACCTATATACCAGCTTCCCACAGGGAATTTATGAGCAGTATAGTATAAGATTGATTGCCCCTATGCACAACAGCTCACAATTCAAAGAAAAAGGTTTGATCGAATTTGCATGTTTATATGGATAAATACACATTTAGTAGCTGTTCTGAGTATTCTTAATTATCTGCAGAAAAATTGTTCTAACTCTAAATTATCACATAGCTTGGCACCACCCAACCAGGTAGCTAACATATATTTAAACATTACAATGCTTATACTGACTTATCATCTTGCACTTCTTATGAACAAAATTTCACCATCATTTGCAGAATTTCTGAGTTCAAAATCATTACCTTACTAAAACGTTTTTGACAAATCTAATAGTTAAGATGATTACAAATTGGGTTCACAGGATAGAAACATATACTGAAAGCTACAGTTCTCAATATCAAAGACATACCTCAGCAATTGAAGCTGCTGCTGCAGCCGCAGCTTGAGTCTTGTGAGAAAGTTCACGAAGGAAGCGACCAAATTTACGTACAGCAACGGAAATAGCCGGCACAACAACCAAAGCCAACACTATGAATAAAGAACAATATGTATCACAATGATCACCTTGGATTCTTGATTAAAATGCATAAATCTTTATATATGTCAATTGTTAATGCTTCAACGCTTAAATGCTTACATGTTAACTTCCATGATGTTGCAAACATGAAGCCAAGGCCAATAAAAACAGTTGATAGATTTCTAAGTGCCTCGGAAAGATTAGTGGTTGCAGCATTTTTTATAATCTGTGTATCTTCAGATAGCCTGCTTAGAAGCTCCCCTGTTCGTGTAACATCATAGAAAGCTATTTCCTGGAAAACTCATCAATTTTGTATACATCAATGATTAATTCATATAATTCAGGACAAGAAAGAGAAAACTCACATGCTTTCTCAGTATCCTGATTGAGTGGTAAAAGAAATCACCATAAAACAATAATATTAATAAGATAATAATGTTTTACCTGTGTAATAAGGTGACTAAACAAACTCTTTCTCAACCGAGCAACAACCCTTTCACTTGCAGAAGAAAACAACCATGCTCGTAGTGCTGTACAAACTGAACTGAAGAGATTGTAAAAAAAAACAAAAAAAAAAAAAACCCATATGAGAGGTCCATCAAAGAGAATAGAATCAAAGTAATTCTTTTATTTCATACAATAATTCAGAACCTTTTTATTAGCATCATTGGGGCAAATACCTCCAACAGTTCAGAGGCAATTATAGTTTTGTAGTTAAACAGGATGCAAGAGGTTAGCTAATTAGATTATTTGACATGAGCTCTGGACTGAAACAAGTTTTTCAATGACATAGGGTGGTACACATGGTAACTACAAGAAATCAAGACAAAAGAACATGGTTATCTGTGTGTATGTTTGAATACATATCATATTAAATATGCACATTAAAACATGATGGCATGCTGCTTTACATGTTGAAGAACTGCAAAAAGTTAAGCAATTATCAAGCTTGCAAGTGTGTAAGTTATACAATTTCTTTTTTCAGTTGGAGAAATGTCCTGCAAATCATACCCTAAAGGAAATCTCTCCCTTATAAATCAAGAAAAATGCCAAAAGTGACCAAGAAATTATCATACCCGAGTACAACAATGATAAAGATTTCAAGAATGGTGTTCCTGACTGCATTTAAAGCCTCAGCCTTCTGTTCAGGTGTTTCAGTGTCTCCAGACACAATGTCGATTATTTTTCCACCAAATTTTGGCTGCACAATAGATTTAAAAGTTCAGTAAAGAGAAATGAACTCATATTGAAGGACCAGGTAAATCGTTCTAAATTTAACTTGAGAAACAGAGAGCATCAGGACATAGAATACATACAATTAAGATACTTGACACAGATGCAATCAAGAGAGCAAAAGTAGCAATTATCAGTTTCCCTGCATCAGGCTTGGCCTAGAAGGTCATATAATGTCAACAACTTTAACATATTCAATACCGTAAGTTCAACTTCCCAACGATAAAAACCATGACTCAATTACTTACAAGGGAAAGTACTCTACCGAAGCCAACATTTGCAGCCTGCAATTTTCAAGAACTAGTCATCACCTCAAATTTAATCCAGCCATCTCATATCAAAATTGACAAGATATAACAGAAACCACATTTACCGGAACTGCATCACCATGCTCAAGGTCTATCAAGTTACCATTTGCGGAGGCATCATTACTCTTTCTCCTTTCCTGTGCAGTAACAAAAATTCAAAAAAAAAAAAAAAGAAGCAAGAAACATAACTCAGAAGCTGAATTCAAAAACACTTTCCAACAGGTTTGTTATACTCATACCCCGGAAAAATACCACGGAATCCACAAAATAACCTCTGGGTAAGTTCCTCTTGATAATTTATGGACACAAACACTAACACGAGATTAAAGGATTGGGCAAGCCAAGGAATTTATTTATCTACTTAAGCTTCCAGAGATAAAAAAAATTGCACTAACACTCCAAAATAAACTCGACCCATCAAGAAAAAAATCCAAGAACGTCAACATTCTTTCGAAAAACCAAAACTCCATAGGTAAAATGTAAACAAAAAACAGGGGAAAAGTGATTGAAAAGCTTACTCCACGATCTAACAGAGGAGCTCTTTCACCTCCGAGACCAGGCATCCCTGAACACCTGCCCGTAAATGGTTACAAGTATAACGCAGTGGGTTACGGCAAACTAATTAATTCCTCGATGTAGATTACAAGTGATGGGTCCTTTACAGACAGTAGTAGTAGTTGTTGGTTTCAAGTTCCAATAGAGTTTGAAAGAAAGAAGTGAATCGCAGTCAAGTGAGGAGTGGAGATGGTTATTGAATCTTTGGTTCCTTCGTCAGTCAAAGCTTTGGTTCCTTCGTCGGTGAAATTTGAGAGGTGTTACTGAATCTTTCATTGAAATCCTAACAAGAGAGTATATGCCGTGGAAAAGGTAGATTGCTTCGTCACACCATACCTAATCACATTTCTTTACTACCCATGTTTTGTATTATTCAAAGGAATTTATTACTTAATCACCCACCTAATCACATTTCTCAACTGTCCATGTTTTGTATTATTCAAAGGAATCTATTACCTAATCACCCCGAGGTTTGGGCTTATATCACAAACACGGCATCTCTCATTTTATCCCCACGTGCTGTTGTTCCCTCGTTTGACCCATTTAATAGAAAAAGATGCAATTACTTAATTACCCTCACACATCTGCGTGTAATTCCATTTGCTGGCCATGCAACAAAATTTAGTTTCTTCTTTCTCCCAACAATTCTGCTCAAACACTTGTGAAAGTTATTTCGAGTGGAGAAATGGCCCCAGACGCTTCTGCCTGGCGCATTAATGCTGTAAATAACTCTTATTTTCCATGAATGCATTGTCTCAAAATAATTGCAGCACACAGGTCAATTCCTTTTGTGACATTTCAACGAACACCCTCTTGGCAGATTCCATAAACCAAAACATCCATGCACGTAAATCAAAGAGTTCCGCGCAGGAAACGCAGGAGCCCTCTTTCAACACAACCCATCTTCGCACAAGAATCAAGAAGTGGCACAAAAGCACAACTATTCGGTACAACTCCATTTGAAAAACGGAAGATTGTAGCTTTAACTGAAAACGCAACTATTTGAGTAGGCTTCAACAACGGCAACGACGCAAAGAACACCAGGATTGCCAATTAATTTAAAGACCGAAATACTGAAATCCACATTCCCAAAATCCGAAGAGTGCTTCAAAACGAGTTATTCAAGAAAAATCCAGAAGTTATCAAAGGAGGGCATGGATTTGAAAGAGTTGTGTTACGTTTTGATATGCCTTGAATCTTCTTGATTTTTGTTATTTATGAAAGTGATTTTAAAAAATGTTAGGGTACGAAGTTACAAAGTTTCCTTTCTTTCTGTTAAATGGATGAAACATTGGAATACGGACAGGGGAGGAAAGTGATGATAAATCGAAAGATATCATATAGATGATAAACACTCAAACCGTGAGGGTGGTAAGTGATTGTTTCTTTTTTTAATGGCATTGTTTCTTTTTTCAATAGCAGACTCCGTTGAATTGCCGGGCAGTTGTTTACTCCCCTCAACAAGAGTCATTAGTTTATTAGTAGGCCAATGGAAAATGACAACACAGGACGGAAGTGCTTTCTGACGTTGGAAAGCTATAAGCCAAAATATATGATGCAGGTGATGACCTCATCAAGTGCTAATTATTAAGTTTACACCATAAACTTTATTAAAAAAAGCAACGTGGACAGAATAGGTGGGCTGAGCCTACAAAGAAATTAACTTATGGGTCGAATTAAGCTGGGCTGGGCCATGAGAGTTTTGGGTTGTGATAATTGAAACTGTCCACATTGTTTGTAGACCACTAGACCATATAATTCCATTTCATCCACCGTAGTCTTCATATGTATGCCCTCAGTAGGCCTAAAGTGGTACTACTTTAATTATCAATTTTATCTTCATCCCTTACTCAACTCAGTCAAGAAAGAGTAAATATAATTACAATGTCCCGGTTGCGATCGTAATATTTTTTTGCACTTTAGAATAAAGTTGAAAAAAAATTGGTAACAATACTTTTTAGAGCAATTGATTTATTTATTTTCATAAATAATTAATATATAATACTTTTATTTTATAAATTGTTATAGTTTAAAAGTCATCACATTTCAATAGCAAACAAATTTTAAATGTTATTGCTTAATTTTTCATCAAAATTGAGGGGAATAATTTCAAATTTATAATTTAGTAGCATGCATACTTACCTAATATCTGTTTTAAGATGTGAGTGAATATTATCTTTACCAACATAAGAGATTATAATACACACACACACACAAAAAAAAAAAAAGTCATAAAGTAATATTTATTACTCATTTTTATAGAAGTGGATAAAGATTAATAAGCTAAATCGAATTCAATGGATTGAATTCATCAAGTTTGATTGATTTTAGGTGACTTAGTTCATTTTTTCAATTCATTGTATGTATGTATGTATGTATGTATGTATGTATGTATGTTCTTGGTGTAAGTTACAAATTTATTAAGTTTGAATTTATAACATTCAAATTATAACTTTGAATTCTCTATTATATTATTATAACCGTAAAATTCGAATTCAAAACTTGTAGTTGCAGTATTGAGTGGTCATAATACTTTTATTAAGTGTAAGATTTCTTTGACCAAAAAAATTTTATAAATAGGGAGGTATTTTATTTTGTTAAGGTTCTTGAACTCGAAATTTTTATTAAATACCATGTTGAGAGGATTTAGAGAGTTTATGAAGTTGTAATAATATTCAAAAATGTCAACAAAAATATTGGCAAGAGGCTAGTAATTCATAACTTTCACACTTAATTTTTTTAATTTAAAATATACTTTAAGATTATATACTTACATTTGATATTAAAGCATCTTAATAATCACTGTCTTACTTAATTTGTTGAGAATTTTTTTAAAAAATAAAACGAAATGATAGTTATAGGCTTGTGAAGACTTTGATTTTTCATGTAACATGAATTTATATTTTTTTAATGTAAATAAATATCATAAATCATTTTAGTATTGAATTTATAATATTTTGGATGTAAAAAATATTGAAAATGACGTAAAAAATGGTGGTTCGTAGGTCTACATTCGAATCATTCTCGATTTGTGTCAATTCAATTAGAAGTTGAAGAAAACTCTTACCAATAGATGACATGTTGGTTTCTTTTAGAACTTATAGATGACATGTCGTTTATTTCATGATAACATTCAAAAATATATAGAACTGCTCTTAAAGGTGCATTTATGTAGCTTTAATTGTTTTTATTACTGAAATTAATTGCATGAAAATATGAAATGCCAAAAATTAAACCCATGACCTTTGGGTTACAGATTTATTTTTTAATTGCTAGGTTCATTGTTTTGTTATTGTCTAATATGTTATTTGACAATTTTAAGAATTTAATATTATTTTTGAATGCTTTACAATATTAAATTTTACTTTACTATTTAGCCCAAAAATCTATTTCTTATTTGTTATGATTTTAATCTAAATACATACTTTATATACAATTTAATTTTAAATTAAATTTAGATAGTTTCAATTATACAGATTATTTAAGTTTATTATATGTAAATTTAAATTTAATTTAAATATTTGAATTTATACATATTATTTATGTTATATTATATGCATAGTTAAGATTTAATTTTAATTATTTATTCTAATGCATGTAATTTATGTTCTATATATGCAATAGTATAATTTATTTGATTTATATACATATTTTTTTACACATACATTATAGAAATAATAGTTAGTATGCAAATACATTAAAATATATATATATATATATATAGTATTTAGTTAAATAGAGAAATATTATATTAAATATTATTGTTAGGTATAGTTATAGTATTTTATTTGCTTATAATTATATGTTTAAAAAAATTTTGTCTAAAGAGATTGAGTTTTAAGTAAAAT
This sequence comes from Khaya senegalensis, assembly GCA_032402905.1. Classification (NCBI taxonomy): domain Eukaryota; kingdom Viridiplantae; phylum Streptophyta; class Magnoliopsida; order Sapindales; family Meliaceae; genus Khaya; species Khaya senegalensis. The sequence goes on along the minus strand of CP135557.1, from coordinate 3,080,608 downwards.
TGCTTATGATTCCTCTAATCTTTCTTAAGAGTTGACCTATAGTGATTATTAGTTATATAAATTACTCTCTATTACCTATACAATAAATATAAAATATTTTAGAAAATTTTTTTATAAAGTATAAATATTAAAATATATTCTTATATTAGAATGCTTTAGTAATTCGTAAAAATATAATTTATTAGGGAGTAGCTACAATATCTGTAAGTTAAATGAAATTTTATATTAACTCACAAAAATTTTTATTACGTTTATATGATTAATTAGGATAAAATATTTATTATTTTTTTTAATTTACTCATATGAGTTAAGAAAAGTTAAGAAATTGGATATAATATAATAATTTTGTTATTAAGATATGTGAATTTTTTTGAATAAAATACTTATCTCACATATAGAATTTTATGTCATATAATTCATATTTTTTGTATATTTTATATTGATAAAATATGATAATGTTTGAGTTTTAATAAAATTTATTATATGTATTTTTGTAGCATCACAACTTACAAATATGTCTGATATCAACTTAGATATTTTTGAATTAGCAGGAGATAATTATAAGATATGAAAAAAGAAAGTATTATTATATTTAGGGTGACAAGATATAGATTATATTAAATAGAAAGACAAACAATTACCTATTATTGATACTAGCACTTTGGCACAAATTAAGTTTTATGAACATTGAGAGCAATCTAACTGTCTTATTATAATATTTATAAAGACTAAAATTTTTACTAGCATACGTGGTTTAATTGCTTAACACAATGATTTTCATACTTTAATAAAGGCTATTGATGAATAATTTAAGTTATCAGATAAAGTATTAGTCAATATTTTTATTAGGCAATTCTTTTTCATAAAATTTAGTGTACGAGATCACATTATGAAGATAAGAGATATTATGGCTTACCTAAAAACTTTAGACATGATAATGTCTGAACTTTTCTTTATGTACGATATTTTGAATTTACTTCTTCAATCATAGTACGATATTTTGAATTTACTTCCTCAATCATATGAATCCTTTAAAATTTTTTATAACACACATAAAGATAAATTATTAATTAATGAATTATTAACCATGTGCGTTCAAGAAGAAAGGAAGTTGATTGTAGAGATGAGAGCAAATTTTCAAAGTACACATATAATAATAAAGGAAAAGATTAAGAAGAAAGAAAAACGCAAAATACCTATTTTGGTTAAAATAAAGAAAAATTTAAATATTTTGTTTGTAAAAAAAAGTGGACATATAAAGAAAGATTACATTAAATTTTAGCAATGACTTATTAAGAAGGGTATTTTTTTTTCTTTATAAGTTATGAATATAATATAGCTAAAGTTTATCGTAACAAATGGTGAATTGACTCTAGTTCTACAATGCACATAATGAATATATTGTAAGGTTTGCAAAACTTAAGAAAATTAGTAGGAGCTGAACAATTTATCTATTTTAAAAATTAAAGAAGTTCAATTGTGGAGACTATTAGGACATATAATTTAGTTTTCAATAGTAATTTTGTAATAAATTTGAAATTTTTTTTTATATTCATAATTTTTTTAGAAATTTAGTTTTTATTTTTAAACTTGTATTTTATGAAAATTCCCTCAGTTTTTTTAGATTCTTTTAAAATTTTTTTTATAAATATAATTTTATTAGAAATGGTATATGATTTGATGGTCTTTTTGATATTAATTTATAAAATAATATTTATTATAACATAATGCATACTTATATTAATGTAAAAAGAAGTGTTGTGAATGAAAATTTCTCTATATTGTGGTATCAAAAATTAGTACATATCTCTATAAAAAAAATCAAAAAGTTAATAAATGATAAAATACTTAATACTCTAAATTGTACTAATTTTGAAATTTGTGTGGACTGTATAAAAGGTAAATAGACCAATAAATCAAAAAAAGATGTTAAGAGGAGTTTAAATTTATTAAAAATCATACATACAAACATATATGGTCATAGTATAAATTTATATAGTTACAAATATTTTATCACTTTTATTGATAATTATTTTCGATTTATGTATCTTTATTTATTGAATACTAAGGATGAAATATTATATACTTTTAAAATATTCAAAATTAAAGTGAAAAAATAATACGATAAGTAAATAAAAATCATGAGATCTTTTAAAAGTGACGAATACTATAGTAGATAAATAGAGGATAGACAAACACCTGACTATTTGTGAGGTTTTTTTTTTTTTTTTTAATAATATAGAATTGTTATCCAATACACTATGCTAGATTCTCTAGACTAGAATGGTATAACCAAAATAAAAAATGGAGCATTATTAGGCATAGTGTGGAGTATGCTTAGCAACTATAAACTTTTGAAATTCTTGTGGATAGAAGATTTTAAGACAGCTATATACATATTAAACCGAATTCTAACTAAGGTTGTTACTAAAATGCCATTTGAGTTATGAAAAAGTTAGAAATCGAGTTTGCAACATTTACGCATTTAGGGTTGTCCTTGTGAAATAAGAGTTTACAATTTATAAGAAAATAAATTGGATCCTAAGACTATTAGTTGAAAATTTGTTGGATATTTAGAAAGGTCTAAGGGATATGAATTTTATTGTCCATTCTATCATATTAAGTTTGTGAAATCAATAAATACTAAATTTTTTGATAATAACTTGTTCAGTGGGATGAATCAATTTCAAAATATATTTTTAAAGAATAACCACTTAGAATGATCCACTTTAGGTACTAAAATGATTGTTATCAACAATATTTTTCCAGTACAAATAGATGTTGATCAAATAACAGTTGATATTCAATCAAATGATAATCAAATTTCACAAATTTGTGCTGTTTTAGTAGATTAGGTTATTGAACAATCAATTATATAACATCTTTTTTAGAAAAATGTTGAAACAACATTAGTAAGATCTACTAAAGTAAAAAAATCATCAATTTTTAGTGATTATATTATATATTTACAAGAGTTAATTTATAATATTAAAATCGTAAATAATCGAAAACCATTTTTATAAGTCATAAGTTGTCAATAATCTGACTTATGATATAATGTCATAAAAGATAATATGAATTCTATGTTGACGAATGAAGTTTAGGATTTTATTGAGTTACTTAAAGGGTTTGAACCTATAAGGAGTAAATAGATTTTTAAAACTAAAAAAAAATTCATTAGACAACATTAAAAGATACAATACTAGATTTGTTGCTAAATAATTCATTTAAAAAGAAGAAATCAATTACACAAAAATATTTTCTTTTGTATTTAAAAAGAATTTTTTTTCATATGATTATAATATTAGTAAATTATTTTAATTTAGAGTTACATTAAATGGATATGAAAACAACATTCTTTAATAGAGATATGAAAAAAGAGGTTTATATCAAATAACCTGAAGGATTCTCTTTTAGTGATGGTGAGTATTTGGTTTGTAAGTTTAAGAAATTTATATAGGGATTGAAATAAACCTCTCGACAATGATATTTAAAATTTCAAGAAGTTATTTCTTTATTTGATTTTGAAAAAAAAATTATAAATTAATGTATATACTATAAGGATAATGCGAGTAAAATTTGTTTTCTTATTCTATATGTAAATGATATACTGTTTACGATCAATGATAAATGGTTTCACCTCATATAGAAACCATTAAAATATTCTTAATATAAAAGTTCTACATGAGGTGAAACCATTCTTTTCTAGAACTTTTAATATAAAAGATATATGTGAAGTATTTTATGTTATTAGTATTAAAATACAAAGAGATAGATATTGTAGCATTTTAAATATGTCTTAGGAAATCTATATCAAGAAAGTTCTAAAAAGATTTTAGATGAAAGATTATTCTCTAAGTGTAGCACCAATTGTTAAGGAAGATAAGTTTAGTTTGAACAAATGTCTTAGAAATAATCTCGAAAAAGAACAAATGAACAACATTCCATATGCTTTCGCTATTAGAAGTATTAAATATGTTCAAGTTTATACAAGACCTATTATAACTTTCACCATTAGAATATTGGAACGATATTAGAGTAATCTAGGAATGGACCCTTGGAAAGTTACAAAGAAAATTTTAAGGTACTTTTAAAGGACCAAAGATTACATGCTTATGGATAGACGGATTGACAATTTGGAAGTAATTGACTGCTCAGATTTTGACTTTGTTGGCTGTGATAATTTTAGAAAATTAACATCTTGATATATCTTTATGTTAACTGATGGAACTGTATGTTGGAGAAGTGCTAAGCAATAACTAATTGCTACTTTTATTATGGAGGTCGAGTTTATTTCGTATTTTAAAACTACCTCTTATAGAGTATGGTTAAAAAGTTTCATACGTGAACTTAAACTTATAAATTTAATTTTTAGGCCATTGATGATATATTGTAATAATTCAACTACTATATTCTTGGTTAAAAACAATAAAAGTCAAAGTCAAAGTCAAAGTACACACATTAATATTAAGTACTTAATCATTAGGGAATATATTAAGGAAAACACAGTAGTTATCAAGTATGATAGTACTGAATTGGTGATTGCAAATTTTTTAACAAAAGGCATGCCACCATTAAGATTTAAAGATCATATAATTCATATGAGATTTGATTTTAGTATGTAAATTTATTACTATTAATGAAATTCTGATTATTTATTTTTTAATAAAGTGCATACATTTATTTGAAAGAAAATATATTTGCATTGGACCTAAAATAAACATGAAGTTTATTTATTAAATTAAGATTGTTATATTAGACCGAGAATAAACATAGAGTTTATTCATTAAGATTAATTATCATATTAAGGTTGTCGTAAAAAGTATAATACATTTATAATACATGAAAGAGAAGTTGTCAATTTTGATAATATATCGCCATGATTCATGTATATTGTTTCTTGTACATGAGAATTTGAAATTTGCAGGCCAAGTTGAAGAATATAAGTTACAAATTCATTAAGTTTGAATTTATAACATTCAAATTATGGTTCTTAATTTTTTATTATATTCTTGTAACTGCAAAATTCGAATTTAAAACTTATAACTGCAGCATTGAGTAATTATAATACCTTCATTAAGTATAAAATTTTCTTTAATGAGAAGAATTTTATAAATAGGGAGGTATTTTATTTTGTTAAGATTTTTAAATTCGAAATTCTTATTAAATACCATCTTGAGAGTATTTAAAGAGTTTAAAAGGTCTTGACAACATCCAAAAACGTTAATAAAAATAATGGCGAGAGATTAGTAATCCATAATTTCCTCACTTAGTTTTTTTAATTTTAAAGTATGCTTTAAAATTGTATATTTATACTTGGTACAAAAAAAAGAAAGATTTGAACACGATTAATTGATTATACACCTCTACCATCATATAGTCAAACAAATCACAAAAAAGTACTTTTAAGTTTTTCCAGTCGCTCAAATTCAAATGATACATTGTTTTTAAAACTATGGTAGCTGCCTCAATCATTTTAGGTTACAAGCATATGATCTATCTATGTATATGATCTCAATAGATATACTCATTATCTGATTAATAATCTTCTTTGATTTTTGTTTATGTTTTATCAATTAATATAAAATTTATATATGCTCCCCTTATGTAGAATAGGTATTGCATGCGTAATTGATACAAACTTAAGACACATAAAACTATCAATAATTTTATGTCTTTCACTAGTAAGATGATTAGCTAGCTTATTAATTTTAGTTATTAAAAGAGTTGAATTGTTTTCTCAAGGCTGTCCAGTCTAACAAGAATTCATAATTTTGTTGTCATAATTTTATGCCTTAATTAAACATTAAAAGCTGTTAGGTCATATATGACACAAGTTTTGTTTCTCATCTTAAAGTTATATCTAATCTTATAATGTACAAATTAACATACTTGACCATGCATATGCTGCTGTTATGTTGCATGACTTAAAATAATTAATGAATTTCATAGATCGTAGTACCTAGACTACAGCTAGCTAGTTAGCCTACTATCAATTCTGACTAAACATATTCAAGTAGAATACGAATTCTCTTTTAACCTTATTTATTCTTAACTTTTGGTAATCTAGTGAAAAATATATATAAAAAAAATGAAGGGTTGAGATTTTGTCTTTGACATAATTTTTTATTATTTTTTAATCTTTTAGCATATAAAAATTAGTTAAAAATTAAAAAAAAAATTAGTAGAGGTTTAGTTTAATTGCATGGATGTATATTTGTAAAAATGAATTAATTTCTAGATTTAGTTTAATGAAATAGTTGCAGCCTTGACTTGACTGACTTATTTATTTGTGATTCTTGAAAAAATACCAAACATTTTGGTCTCTTTTGAGGAATCCGTATACGTAAAGTTTTCACCACCAAGTGAAGTTATTTATATAATGTACATAAAAATCTATTTTAGTAGCTACACACAATGTGAAAAATGTTTTTCGTAATCATAAAATAAACAATCACTTCCATGCACTAAGGGCAAAATTAATCTTTGATTTGTCACATTAATTGCAATGTAAAAATTGGGCATATTAATTTGAAGCATAAATAACATATACTAGCTAAAAACACTAGTGTCTTGTAATAATACTTGAGGTATTACAAATATGTAGAAAACTGATAGATTTATTTTAGTAAGAATTTATCAACTTCAATTAATTTTACTAATTAATTAAAATACTATACTACATATCAATAAAATAAAAAGAGACAAGCAATTTTAACATCATTCTAATTTTTTAATCTTATATTTACGATACCACATTTTGAATAAAATAATCCACTAAATAATAAATGATTAAAAATATTAATAGACTTATACAAAATAAAAATTCTTTTTTAATATTGTTGTTATAATTATTTAATGAGATTCCCTTATCTTAATATGTCAAAATTCTTTCGACAAATTTAACAGTATCATCGTTCTTGATGCTGTAGAACTCCCTTCAATTAACATTGTCTTTATAACATTGAAGAAAATTAATTTCTAAGTTTATTAAAACAAAAATTACATACTCATTTTTTTTACCAAGTTGTTTTTACTTTAAAAAATAGAAGAAAAATTTTAACTTGAAAAAATAAAGAATAAAAATCTCAAAGGCTCTTTCAGCTTGGCATCAATAAAAGGTATCCATACAATAAGAATATTACATCCATATATAATAAACCCTAAATCTTATTTAATGTGATTTTTGTTTTCTAGGCCTAAAAAGATAAGTTTTTCTTAAATAGGAGCAATTTTTTTTTTTTTTTTAAATAGAACACATGTTTCCACCTAATTCTATTTTTTATTTGAGTTGAAGACTTGTCAACATAAATTTTCTAGTTATACATAAAATCCATATATTACCTTAAATAACTAACAAACTTGATACCGTTACATTCGAATAATAATTATTGGGTGTACAATAATTATAATATGTTGCAACAAAAATGCGTAACATATATATGTTTTCAGAATAATGCCAATTTTAAAAATTCTAATAATATGCTCTTTCAAAAAAAAATATCTACATATACCTTTTTCAATATAAAAATATACAACTCAAAGACAAACAAAAACACAAGTGTTGTGAATTAACATCTTGTGCATACATTATCATTAACAATTATTGAAGCAAGTAATGGACACAAAAAAAAAAAAATGACAAAAATATCATCATGAATAAGTATGTTATTTAAAACTATTACTTTCTCTCAATATAAATTCTCCCTTAATATACTACTCCTTTTTTTGCCAAAAAAGAGTCAAAATAAGCACATGATGCATCAATTTGATAAGGGATATAAATTAGACTAGGTAGTCAAATTGGACTTTCTCAGTAGAATAAGGGATATAAATGCCCACAAGTAATGTGTGCATGAAGCAAACATGTAGACGTAATAAGTCAAATAATAAAATCCAATATAAATCCAATTATAAAATCATTTAAATTTAAACTACCCAATAATTCAAATTGCAAACTAACCATCATTTCAAAAGAAAACAAATTGAAGTTTTAAAATCATTTGCATTATAAAGAGAATATAAAATTCACCTCACAAACAAAATAGTAGTTGAGTGATGACTTATGGAACGTAGAGGTAATTTTTCACTTCTTTGTAGAGCGAAGAGGTGGAATATCAACGGCGTAAGTTGGTAAAGCATGCACTGAACCTTTAGAAGCAACCATGACATGTTTGAAATAAAAAGAGATGCTTAAGAGTGGCACTGAATTGTTCTCAACAAAAAGCTGAGGTGATGTTACAGGATTATAAATAAAGACAGTTGAATATAAGGATCAAGAGCTGAATAGGAGAGAGCTATTGAAGTTGAGGACAATGAGAAATACATAGGAAAATGTTGATAATTTTTAATTCCTTCCTAAAATACTTTAGAATGAGTATATTAAATAAATGATAAATAAAAATAAAAATATCAATCACATAATACAAATATTTATGTGAAAAACACTTATACTAAAAAAAAAAAAAAATCATAGTTTCCAAGAATAATGAAAGAAAAATTTACTGTGTGAAAAGTTATTATAGTCACAATTTTAGTAATTTTTCTTTACACTTAAACTCCAATTATCACGTCTTGACCTGGGAAATTAATATGCAACAACGATTGTGTACCCTTAAGATTCGTCTTATTAACTAGAAATTCATATAAGAGTTCGCAAGGCTTAGAAAATCACTTTCACTGAATAAAATCATCTATTATATTTATTTTCAAGATTATAAATAATAACTATTTTATAATAATATCCTTCAAATACACAATAAATTCTCAAAATATAATATAAAATTTAAAAATGCAAATTCTGGTAATCTACTAGTAGACTCAAATAGAATAGGAAGTGAGCTAAGAGGATCCTACCATAATGGCTATGGTCACCTAAGTGCCAAACCACAATTATATCTACACTCACTTTTCTACTTAAAATTGAAGTTATATCTACACATTATTTGAAATTGAAAAGTGAAGGGAGGAAAGAGATGAGTATATAATACTCAGTGAGTAAATCATTACAAAAGAAAATAAAGTTTAAATAAATTTACTGTAAAACCTTGCACAAAAAAAAAAAAAAAAAACTAAATCTTATATCAAGTCACATTTAAAAGAGAACTCTTAAACTTATGTATTTTATTCATAAAAAACAGGGCTTACCTACTTTTTTAGATATCAACTTAATCTGGGGTAGACACTTAAGATCATAAGTGAACATATTAACGTAAAAATTATACATTTTTCATAAAAAAAATACAAGTTTATAAAATTAAGCTATTATTTCATGTTAACATATTATATCAATATACAAGAAAAAAAACATTGCATGTTTCATTGATGTTGCCTCAAGTAATTACGTGATGATAATCGTGATTGTACTAGTATTACCACTCATTAGTGGGCTTACCTAGAACAATCTCTCTTATAATAGCCCTATCTAGTGCACATGATCACTTATGCGTCTTTTCCATAAGTTTGTTCATAAGTTACTTTCTGTAGTACTACAACTATATGAATAATAATATTAAGCCACTGGCAAAATTATTTATAACTCAATACATAGATTAAATCATTTCACATATAACACAATAAGCCTCAAGGGCCATTTATAAAACCAATACAATTTAATGTATCATATCAACAGTATAATAATTTCATAGGCCAATAATTTATTTAATCACTAACAATTATATCTTAACATTTATTTTATAATTAAACAATTGCTAAAATAATTATTTACTTCAAAAATATTTTTTAAAAGATTTAAAATAATGTAATAATTTACTCAAAGTTCAAGAGAGGGTGTACACTCCCTTATTAATCTTTATGTTAGTTTGGGTTTTTTCTTAAGGTGTTAGTGCCTAAAGAATACATATACTTTCTATTAAATACCCAACTCTAATAAAATGCTTATTTATCTAATATATAATATGTATGCATGATGAATATCAATTTCTAAGTTGTCACATATATTGAGGCTAGATCTACACAAAATAATTTACAAAATATAGCAAAACTTTTAATTAAAATCAACCTTAAAAAATAGTTTGATAATTTTGAAAAAGATAAGAGTTGAAATTTCATGAAATGCTCTGTTAAAGAATTAAACTAAATTTCCTAAATTTTCTAACGATTTTTAAATCATTCTATTTGAAAGTTGTTTAAAGGTTCAAAAGTGTCATACAACACTAGCAAATAGAATGCTCAGCTTTATAGTGACTTGCTATAGTATATATGCTATACTAAATTGCTATAGTCTCGCGAATTTTGCAAAAATCAAAAACTCCAATGCCACAGTGCTAGATTAAATATTTACACAATGAAAATGAGAAAAAATAGGAAACAGATACTTTTGATGAGACAAACGAACTCCAAACTAGTTTAATGAGTACTCGTTGGAAATGCTTCTAAGAGTACTATAACTTTATCTCAAATAAGGTTTTCTCAAAAATACTTCTATTTTTTATAAACAAAAAAAAATTACAAGAAGATCAAAATTTGCGAAAGTTTCTAATTAATTACAACTCCAAATTTGACCCTAATCATATTGGTTTGAAATAAAACTTTAAACTTTATTTCTTAACATAAAAAACAACCCTTTTATGTTGTAATTTAAGCCTCAAAATAGTTTCTAAATCAAAATTTCAATTTAACATTAACAAATTCTATTTCAAACCCAAACTGAGAACTCTTGCCATTTAACCAATTTTCATTCAATGAAATCCCAAAATAAGGTCTTATCACTTTCGTACAACACATAACCATCCTCCAAACATAATAATTTAATTCACAATTTAACAACCATTCCATACTACATTAATACCTATTTTCTCATTCAAACTAAAATAATCATATAAATGAAATTTAAAACTTTCATAAGTTTAGAAATCCTATCCAACTTGATGGAAGCTTTGACAATTCATGAAAAATGTTTGGATTGAACTTACTCAAGTTAAGGTTTAAACCCTTTTGAAGGTTTTAGAGAGAGCGAGAGATAGAAATCTTTGACTATAATACATAGATAAGTAGAGGGAATTTTATGTAAAGAGTTAATTTTGTAAGACTTAGAGAAAAAATAACAATGAATTGATAAAATTTGAGAGAATGAGAGGAAAAGGAAAAATTAAAGGAGAAAGAGAGTTGGTTAACCAAAGTGAAGAAAGAAAGAAGAAATTGGGTTTTTATAGATTTTGAGTCCATTTGATGAAAATACACTTATCTTTAGTTCAAATTTTTAAAATTATTATTTCCTAATTAATATAAGTAAATAAAAATTTTAGCACATAAAAGTAATTAATGAGTCTCAATAATATGTTAATAGTTATAAAGTGTTTGTATGCATCAAAATACAGGTTTAAGTATAAAAAGTCTAAATTATCCTTAAGGTTTAAAGGAGAAGTTTTATAGTTCTACTCCCCTTAAAAAATTTTGCCCACAAAATTCTATGTGCCTGTATTACTAAAATAGATAAGGGTATTGTTCTCGCATAAAATTCTCGAGTTCCTAGTTTATCTTTTCAACATTGACATTATACCATAAAACTTTAATCATTGGGATTGTCTTACTCCTCATAACCTTTTCTTTCCAATCTAAGACCTCAACTGGTAAAACCTCATAGGTAAGATGCTCTCTTAGTTTCATAAGTGGTGCTTCTAAGATGTGTGAAGGGCCTAAGTACATATTTCTTCAACATTGGCATATGAAAGACATCATGAATTTTTTCCAAGTCTGATGGCAATTTTAAGCAGTATGCTACTATACCTATTCTTTGAGTTATCCTAAAAAAAACTAATGTAACAAGGGTGAAACTTTCTTTTGTTACTAAACATGATTAATCTTTTCCAAGGTAAAACCTTGAGGAAAATCATATCTTTTACTTTAAACTCTAATTCTTTTCTTTAGTTATTGGCATAACACTTTTGTTGATCTTGTATTGTTCTCAATTTTTCTTGGATAATCTTAATTTTTTCTATGGTGGCCTCGATTAGTTTGACATTATTAAGTTTTCTTTCACTTGCTTCATCTTAATATAATGAAGTTTTACACTTTCTCCCATACAACACTTCATAAAGAACTATACCTATGCTAGTGTGATAGCTATTATTATAAATGAAATTAACTAGTGGTAGATGCAAATTTCAACTACCTTAGAAGTTTATTACACAAGCTTGTAACATGTCCTCTAAAGTCGGCATAGTTCTTTTTAACTGATTGTCGATCTAAAGGTGGAAGGCTATGCTAAAGTTTAGTGTAATACTTAAAGCCCTTTAAAGTCTAGTCTAAAATTGAGATGTGAAGTGATGATCTTAATCAGATACGATGGTTACAAGAACTTCATATAGTTTGACTATCTTTAATATATATAACCTTGCTAATTTTTTCGAGTGAATTTTCTAAATTAGCAAGAATGCACTAATTTTGTAAATTGATCAAGAATCATTGAAATTACATTGTGGTTGGCCTAAGTATAAGGCAAACTAACTATAAAGTCTATGGTGATATGATCTTACCTCCATTTAAGAGTAGGTAAAGGCTAAAGGGTTCTAATAAGCTTCTGGTGTTCTGTTTTCATTTGTTGATATACCAATTATCTTAAAACATTTCCGCTATATCCCTTTTTATCACCGATCACTAATAACTTTCCTTGTTGGTTTTATACAATTTTGTGCTTCGTAGATGTATAACAAAAGTGGAACAATGAGTTTCTTCTATTATAGACCTTCTTAATTCATCATCTTTGCATACATAGACCCTGCCTCTTATCATTACGGTTCCATCCTAAGTAATACTAAAGTCATTATCTTTACCATTCATTATCCCTTGACAAGCCTTAACTAAGTTGTCATCTTGCATTTGCATATTTCTTATTTAATTGACCAAAGTAGGTCTTATTATAAAATTAACTACTAAGGCTCCTCTATCATTATACCCTCAAACTATTCTCATTATTCTCAAGTTCAATAACAAGAGCATGTATGCTGTACAGACATAAGCTAAGGTAACTAAAGATTTTCTACTTAATGCATCTATCATAACATTCACCTTCCTAGGGTGGTAATTAATGATTAAATCATAATCCTTTATTAATTCCAACCATATTCTTTGCCTGAAATTCAATTTTTTCTAAGTAGGTATTTCAAACTCTTATGGTCTATGAAGATTTGGAATTGCTTTTTATACAAGTAGTGCCTCCAGATCTTTAAAGCAAAAATCACTGCTGCCAGTACTAAGATGTAAATGGGATAATTGACTTTATGTTTCTTAAGCTATTAAAAGGCATAAGCAATTAACTTCTCACTCTATATTAGAACGTAACTAAAACCTTGTCTTGAGATATTACTAAAAACTGCATAACCACTACTCAGTTTCGAAAAGGTAAAAACTAAAGTAGAGATGAAGTGATGTCACACTTTAGAAAGTCAAGATTGTGACCAGTATAGAGGCAAGAATATCCCACTCGTATAAGCCTTGAAAAAATTTTAATGCAAACATTATTTCATGCTAAATTAGACAAAAATGTAGATAAAATATGCAAATAGATTTAAATAAACATGTGTGTGTGTGTGTGTGTGTGTGTGTGTGTGTATTTACAAAAATCTTAAATGTCAAAACAAAATTTAAGCCTTTTGCTTGTACCAAAATGACTAAAAAATGGACTCAAATTTGCCCCTAGTAATTACAATTGGTATTCGTCATATTGGGAAAAGATATTTAAGAATTCCATCTTAAATTTTCAAGAAGCTAGACTTACAAAATTGTAGATTGGTGGGGTGAGTTCTGGAGAGAACTTAGTGAGTGAAAAAAAATGGTAATAATATAAATTTTAAATTCATTTTTGATAACCAAATAAAGTTTAAAAGTTTGGTTTAAAAATAGCTATCGGAAATTAACTTACAGAATGCCTTAAATAGATTTATCAAATAATTTAATATTTTTTAAAAATCAAATTCAAAAATCAAATATCCTTCATCTGGGAAGCATTTAGCCAGATAATGTTAGCAGATGTTAGGTATAAGACATCAAATCTCTCTGACTCCTACTTTTCACTCCATATCAATATCTACAAATACACATATATCAAAACTTACAATTAGAGTGTATGTAGTCCTTCTCACTTGGCTTTCGGCTAAAGAGAATCAAAAATAGAAATTTAGCCTGGAATTTATAATAAAAAATTAAAAAAATACTAAAGTATAAAGAATCCTCAATTAAATAATAAATCATTATATTATGAGGTTTAAAACAAAATTATATAAATCAAACTTCAAAATTTATAACAAACCAAAAAATAGTTAAGGTAAAATAATTACATTAATTCACTAAATTAAATATATATATTTTTTTATATAAAACTTTATAAAAAGGATAATTTTATTAAATAAAATTATTAATTGTTACCTCAAACCAATGAATTTCTAAATGAAATCAACTCTTGAAATCAAATTAAATATAAAATTAAATTTATCCACTCACAACTAGGGACAAGTTTCATATCACACTAGCTATGACATCAAATGTGGTAGAGAATGCTCCTTTTACAAATAAGAATACAAAATAATATATTTAAATGTTAAAAATGGTTTATAAAGAAATATTTTCAAATTAATGCTTAAAAGCTCGATTTGAGTTCAAAATACCTATTGGAAAACTAATATGTTAAATTAACTTGTAAATTTTACGAAACTAGATTCAAAATTGTCTAACTCAAATTATTGCTAAAATACGTGTAACCTTCTTAATTCGTAAAGGTTTTGTAGGTAAGTTAACTTTTGAAATTTATTGAAAATTTTCATGATAAACTATAGGGCTAAATTTTTGATATATTGTCCCCTTATATGTCTAGTTTTCACAGAATTTTATGGATTAAGATTTGAATAACTCTAACTAGATTTATAACACATTCTTTAACAGCTGTCCAGCTTGCATGCTCTTAAAATTTTTTTAGGAATTATTCCTATAGAATCTCATATTGATTTTTGGATATGTTATTCCTTAGTGTCTCTAATTTCTATAATACTTTATAGTGTTATTTAAGCTCTAGAACTTAATATGTGGGTAGAAATGTGAATACTATTTACTAAAC
Organism: Khaya senegalensis; assembly: GCA_032402905.1. Classification (NCBI taxonomy): domain Eukaryota; kingdom Viridiplantae; phylum Streptophyta; class Magnoliopsida; order Sapindales; family Meliaceae; genus Khaya; species Khaya senegalensis. Next base: position 3,065,538 of record CP135557.1, on the reverse strand, counting down.
TTTTAGATTTTAGATTCCATGAGGTTTAATGGTTCCAAATGTTTTGAATGCTCCATTACTCCTCTAATAACTCACAAGAACTTATAAATAAATATTCTAATATATCCTTTGAACCTAATCAAGCTTAAATCACAAAATCTACAAAATTTAATTTTTTTTAAATATAATAAAAACTTGAAATCAAAGATAGATTCTTACCTTGGAAATCTTAGAGATTTGATTAATGCCTTAATTTAATGAGTTTGAGCTTCTTTAACCAATATTTGAGAGAGAAAATTGTGAGAGATTTTTGTGGCTAGGTTTGGAGGTTAAGGAAAATAAAGAAAGAAAGAGAAAAGTGAGTATATATAAAAATCTAATTAGGCTTGGGCCTAAGGTGATAGGTTTATTGTTTTAACTCATTTTCATGAGGTTTCTTCATAATTTGGGAAAATGTCTAACGTAAAAAATATAACTCTATTTATTAATTTTCTAATACATTAAAAATCACCTCAATTTGAGATTTGTAACTCAAGTTATAGCAAAAATAGTGATGCGTGCTCTAGGATCTAAAATTATATACTATGGTATATAAAAAGGTCCTCACTTTTGCTATGAATATTCATTTTTGGCCCATAATATACTGTTTCAAAACCCTAAAACTAATAAAATTTTGGTGGCCATTCAAATCTTATTTCAATTTCAAATTAAGATCAAAGTAAAGGATTTGATGAACAAGATATTACAGGTGATCTTTCAAAGTTAAGAAACTCTTCTCACACTCGTTGTTCCACTCAAACTTAACTCCTATTTAAGTCAAACGAGTTAACAAATATAAAAAATCGTTCTATAAACCTTTTATAGTACTTGGCTAGTCCTAAAAAACTTTATATCTCTGTAACGTTCTTTGGTTGTCCCATTGCACTATCACTTCTACTTTCTTAGGGTTTACATAAAATTCATCTCTTGATACAATAATTGAAGAACTTAGTATATAACTATTTTTCTCTCAAAGTTTAAAGCAAAATCCTAATGTGTTATATGTGCTCTCTTTAGTCCTTAAACACACCAAGATATTGTCACTGAAAATAATTACAAATTTGTTTAGATAAAACTGAAAAATATGATTCATGAGCTCCATGAATGTAAAAAAGAGCATTAATCAACCCAAAAGGCACAACCAAGAATTCATAGTTTTTGTATTTAGTTTTAAAAGCAGTTTTGGAAACATTATTCTCCTTTATCCTCAATTAATAATAACTCGATCTCAGCTCAACCTTGGATAACACATAGGCACTTTGTAGTTGGTTAAAGAGATCATCGATTTGGAGTAGAGTATATTTATTCTTGATAGCTATTTTGTTTAACTGCCAATAATTTATACACAGTCTTAAAGTACTACTTCTTGACAAACAACACTGGTGTGCCTCAAGGTGATATATTAGATTGAATGAAACTCACATCAACCAAATCTTGAAGCTATAGCCTAAGCTCTTTAAGTTTAACAGATGCCATGTGATATAGAGGCATAGAAATAGGTTTCCCAATATAAGGTTGATGCCAAAATCAAACTCTGATTTTAGGAGTAAACTAAGTAATTACTTTAAAAACGCATTAGGAAATTCATTTATCACAGATATATACTCCAACTAATTCTCCTAAGCTGAGGTGTCAACCATATATGCTAAGTATGCTTGACAGCTCATAGGTGATATAGCCTCTTAGGTTCTAAAGCTGAAATTACACATGATGAAAACACATTCCACTTATAAAGCAAAACTATGCTAAGCTCAACCTACCTTCTAAACACCACTTCTTTTGTAAAGTAATTCATGAAAGCTCGACCAATTCATTCTTAGAATTGCATCAAAATCATAAATTTTCAAAGAAATCAAATCTACTTTTAACATTACCCTATTTACAAAAATTTTATGTTACTTAAAATATGGTCTTTTTGAGCAACCTATGTATTAAAAAAGTGTGCACTATTAATTCTTGGTTTAAAGGAGGAGGGTTTTTATCAACATGAGTTGCCAAGGTGGTGTTGATGAATGATCTATTAAAACAAGGGTTGATAAGAATATATACTTAAACGTTAAAGATTGTCACAATACCTATTACAATATTTAGGTTAGCCTGAGCTTATTCTTGATATAGGGTAAATACTCAGGTTTAAACTTGAGGCTGAGTTTTATAAGTGTTTTGAACAGTAAAAGTATGCTTTATCTTCGATCTACGGGAATATGCAGTTGAAGTCTGAGTTATTGATCAATGTTAAGAAAAGTTAAGATTTTGACTCGATGTAGCTTGATCAGTCATCCCTATCACTCTTAGACTTGGAAATATTTTATAATATGGCTTACTTGCTTATAATAATAACATATAGATGATAAATTACAAGTGCCACTGTGAAACCGTTTGTAATTTTTATACTAGGTAATTTTCAAGGTTCGTTTGTTACCTGAGGTGTGCTTGAAAACTAATGAACCAAATTAGGAAGATTATTGTTCCCAAGGACAAAAGGGCGAATTACTAATGGGGTTTGATATAGAAGCACAACTTGAAGATCCATTATTGTGGCTCTTCTTAAAAGATTACCCAATTGAAATGTTGAAATCTTTTCTTTTTTTGAAAAAACCCTATAATACTTTTTTTCTGCAAGTAATTTCTTCGCTCTAAATGCCATCTGTATCATCTCCTTGTAGCCCCAATTTTCTGAAAGCAACATCTTTTTATCTAATTTCCAAATTCAGTCCTTCCTCAAATTTGGCACATAAACTTTCTTCAAAAACAAATTTTAAGATAAATTCTGTCAATTTTGTTAACTGGGTCTTATACTCTGTCATTATTTTTATTAATTGCGTTAATCTTAAGAATTCTTGTTCATCATAATTACAGTGGAAATGTATATAGTATCGATCCTTAAACTCTCTTATAAAATCTGCTTAGAATAAAGGAACCGTAGATCTTGCCAACATGTTTTCCCATTAAGTGGTCCCATTATCTTTTAACAATCGAATAGCCACCTTCAACTTATCATCATCAACTAAGCCCATGTCATCTAAGCCTTTTCATATTTTCTTTAACCATTTATTCGCCATTATCCATTAGTTGTACCTAAAAATGGTGGACTTTTAAGCTATCTCACTTCTTTAATTAGCTTGGAAAGTTTTAAAATAGATCTAGATGGCTTAGTTGCAAATAGGTAGGGAAAAGAAACTTATCTATGTTGAGCTTGAGTCTGCGCATAATTTTGAGCATTCCAAAATGCCATGTATGAAGCCTAAGCCAATGGTGTTATAAGAGGAAGCATTGTTGTTCTTGACAGCAGAAATGGTGGAATAACAAGAGCTTGTTACTATGATGGAAAGGATTATGGTATGCAAAACAAACCTTTTACTCTGCATTAGGTATAAGTGCTCTATGAGGTCTACTTTCTCCCCTCCTTGATCGTGGTGCCATATTTTGCTACAATAGGTACCAAATATTCATTTCTACGTATATCAAAAGCTTGTTTAGGTTACTTGTGCCTTTCAAAAACACATCAAAACCATAGAAAACCTTTGAAACAATTGAAAACAACTGAAGGCTTTGATACCAGTTTAATTGTCATGCCCCAATAGGAAATTGACATGTGATAACCACTACATGCCCTTAAGATTGACCTTATTAACTTGGAATAATCCCAAAAGTCTGCAAGGCTTACAAAATTACTTTTACCAAATAAAATCATCTATTAATTTTATTTTTAGAATTTTAAATCGTAACTATCTTACATTAATATCTTTCAAATACACAATAAATTTTCAAAATACAACACAAAGTTAAAAATGCAAATTCTAGTAATATGCCAGTAGAACCAAACAGAATATGAAGTGAGCCAACAAGATTTTATTAAAATAGCCATAGTCAGCTAAATGCCAAACCACTATTATATCTACAAATTTATCAATTTGAAACTAAAATTTGAGGGGGTGTGGGGAAGGGAGGCTAAATATATAATGCTCAGTGAGTAAATTATTATAAAAAAAATAAAATTTAAATAATAGATATTGGGATTTACTACAAAGTCTTAAACCAAAAAAACTAAATCTTATTTCAAGACACATTTTAAAAGAAAAATTTTAGGTCTGCATATTTCATTCATAAACAATTAAGTTAGCCTTTTTTTTAAGAACCGTATATGAAATAGACACCTAAGATCATTAGTATGCATTTTCACATAAAAACTATGCATTTTTCATAAAAAAAATATAAGTTTATAAAACTATACTATTACTTTGCTTTTTAATTAATTAAATATTAATATATAAGAAAAAGAACATTGTATATTTTACTGATGTTAGCCTAAGTAGTTACGTGGTGATAATCGTGACTGTGCTTACATTACCGCTCACTAGTGAACTTACCTAGAATAATATCCTTTATAACAGTCTCATATAATGCACAAGATCGCTTATACGATCTCTTCACAAGTCTATCCAAAGACCATTTCTAATAATACTACAATTATATCAACACCAATTTCGGCCCACTAGCTATATCACCCATAACTCAATACATAGATTAAATCATTTCACTTATAAAACATGTAAGCCTTCAGGGCCATTTACAAAACCAATCCAATCAAATATATCACATCAATAATATAATCATTTCATAAGCCAATAATTTATTTAATCATCAACAATTATATCTCAAAATTTATTTTATAATCAAACAATTGTTAAAACAATTATTTACTTCAAAAATAGTTTTTAAAAAATTTAAAATAATGTAACAATTTGCTCACAATTTAGAGAAGGGTGTACATTCATTTATTAGTCTTCATGCTGATTTGAGTCTCCTTTCAAAGTGCTAAGTCTTAAAGAATACATATGATTTTTATTAAATATCCAACTCCAATAAAATGCTTATTTATCTAATAAGTAATATGCATGCATGATGAATATCAATCTCTAACTTGTTATACATATTAAGGTTTGAGTCCACACAAAATGACTTATAGAAAATAGTGAAGTTTTTAATCGAAATCAATCTTTAGGGGTAGCTTGATAATTTTAAAAAAGATAAAGTTAAAATTTCATAAAATATATTATTAAAGAATTAAAGTAGTATTTCTAAACTTTCCAATAATTTTTGAATCACATGATTTTGAAGTCATTTAGGGGTTTAAAAGTGACATACAACATTGATAGACATAATGCGCAGCTCCACAATGACTTGCTACAATACTTATACTACAGTAACTTACTATTACACTTATGAATTTTGTGAAAATTAGAATCTCCAACATTGCAATGCCTGATCAAATTTTTACAAAGTGAAAATGAGAAAAAAGTAAGAAATGAATATTTTTGATGGAACAAATGAACTCTAAAATAATTTTATGAGTACTCATTGAAAAGGTTTTTAATGGTACTATAACTTTTTCTCAAAAATACTTTTATTTTTTATAAACGAAGGAAAACTACAAGAATGTCAAAATTTCAAAAAATTTTCAATTTGTCCAAAACTTCAAATTCAACCCCAATCATATCGATTTGAAATAAACTTTAATCGTTGTTTTTAAACCTTAAAAACAACCCTTTTAGATTCTAATTCAAGCTTCAAAATAATTCTTAAATCAAAATTTCTAATTTAACATTAATAAAATTCTATTTCAACTCCAAACCAAGAACTTTTGCCATTTAATTGATTCCTATATAACAGAATTCCATGACAAAGTTTGCTCACTCTCATACGATGCATAATCATTATCCAAACATCATAATATAATTCACAATTTGCCAACCATTCCATATTACATAAATACCTTTAACCATTTAAACTAAAATAATAATATAAATGAAATTTAAAACTTTTATGAGCTTAAATCTTACCCAACTCAATGAAAGTTTTAACATTTTATGAAGAATGGTTGGATTGAACTTGTCCAGACTAAGGTTTAAACTTGCTTGAAGTTTTTAGAGAGAGAGAGAGAGAGAGAGAGAGAGAGAGAGAGAGAGAAAGAGAGAAATCTTTGACTATAATACATAAATAAGGGATTTCTATGTGAATAGTTAATTTTGTAAGAATTAGAGAAGAAATGAAAGTGATTTAATGAAATTTGAAAAGGTAGAAGATGAGAAGAAAAAGAGAAATTGAAGGAGAAAAAAAGGTGGTTGGCCAAAGTAAAGAAAGAAAGAAGAAATTGAACTTTTATGGATTTTGAGCCTATTTGACAAAAATACCCTAATCTTTACTTCAAATTTTTAAAATTGTAATTTTTTAATTAATATAAATAAATAAATAAAAATTTTAACTCATAAAAATAATTAATGAGTCTCAATAATATGTCAACTAGTTATGAAATGAGTGAATGTATGAAAATGCAAGTCTAAGTGTAAAAAGTCTAAATTACCCCTATAGTCTTAAAGATAAAATTTATATCAATTATTCTCAACCAAACTCCAATTATACCCAATTACATCCAAATATTAATATATCTCACTATTCTTTTAATAAAATTTATCTACTCTAAATATTATTATTTAATCTCAATAAACTTAAGATTGATATTAAACTAAACCTCAATAGACCGCTTGTTCAATAAATATTTATTATTAGCTATTACATTATGAATGGCATATAATATTCTTTTACAAATGATCTTAACCTCTTTATGTATAATAATTAATAACCTATTTCTTTTAAAATTAATATTCTTTTTTCTTGTACAAGTTGAATTTTAACTTGAATAAGTGAATCCCATAATGATTCTATTTAACCATTAAAATAGAAATTCTTTTAAAATAAAAAAATTATTAATAAAAAATATATTTAGGATACCTATAGTTATTTAGAATATAAATCATTGTTGAAAAAAGAACCATATTCCATCAATCTCTACCTTGGTGTATTTTTCAACTTGAGTGAAAAATTATGAACTATGATGAAATAACCTCTATCATTGTTGCATCCACACAACCATGTTATCTTCACCTTCTTTTAGATGTTTTATCAAAATTCACAAGATTCACAGTCTTACAAGCTTATAATAAATATTCATTTACAGTTGGATTTCATATAAGAACCTTTTCTAACAACAACATGATTCTCAACACAAAGAATCATTATACTTTGAATATCTCTAGTAATGCCATTATTTTGATATTCAATATAAAGAATCACCATACTTTATCATATTCAAAATACATACCATTTAGAATTAAATTTTAAGATTTCCTTCAACACATTTCAAACACTATGTTAAAAATTATCCACTTTTATATTTAACTTCTTTGGGAGTCATCAACCATTGACATAAATTCCACCACACACCTCTTATGTGAAAACATTATGTGAATCATTAGTAATAATGCTTTACACATCCTCTTCCATAGCAATCTAGTGACATGACATAAGGATTTTTTTTCATCTATTTCAAATGAAATCAATTTTTGTATGGAGAAAAGAGCCCCATCATTAGTAACATTAGTAGTATCTCTTTTACTAGTTTAGAGTTATTTGTCAAACTTACTCTATACAATCCTCTTTAAAATGCTTTGATTGCCCATACCTTGGGATTGACTTTGACTTTAATATGTTGTGTACTCAAATTAGACCAATAAACCCGTGACTCATAATTTACCATAAGTTAAAATTAATTATCCCATCAAATTCTTTCACATCAAATTTTACTAAATTTAAATACTTACCCTACAGCTTAAAGCTCTGTTACCACTTATTGAAATTTTTTAGTTTTCGTTTAAAATATTCTATAACGAATATATCAAATAAGTAATAAATAAATATAAAAATTAACAAAAATGCTAGTCAAATAATACAAATATTTACATAAAAAAAATTTTTATATCGAAGAAAAATCAAGACTACCAAAGATGACGAGAAAAAAATTTACTATATGAAAAATTATTACAACCACACTCTCAATAATTATTTCTTATATTCAAACTCTGATTATGCCAATCATACTCAAATCTTAATAGATCTCACTATTGGTGTATGTCTTATGATCCAATTGTATTTTTTTTTTGAAAATTTAGTATATTTAATTTTTATGCATCGTAACATTATCAATCAATATATTTTATGTTATTTCATTATTACATATAAATAGATATAATGCTCTTAGAATAATAGATTCATAGAGTATAATATTATTATTAAATAGTCAATTATTATTGTGAATATTTAGTATATTATTAAATAGTATGTTTAATAATTAATAACAATATATTATGTGTTATGGTATGAGATATTAAGTTAACATATGAGTATGAGTTAGTAAACTAATATATTAGACCGATTAGTCATAAAAATATTACATAGATCATTATATGAATGTTATAAGTGATTTTTATAGTGACAATGGTATATGTGATTCCTAAACTTAAGGTCATCATGGTTTCTAATATTAAGAGTTACATTTTGATATTTTCAAACGTAATATGTAATATGGTAGATTCTAAAGAAAATAATTAGATATATTATAATTTATGTAAAGGGATATTTGTAATCAAAATATGATATATTATTCCTATATATTGAGAGTGATATTTTTGACATTTTGATTGAATAAAATTATGAAAATACATGGTCATACTCTAATAAGTCAATATATGATATTGATCTCATTTGTTTGAATAAATTTGTCAAGATATTAAAGAAATGTAAATATTGAACTATACAAAGGTGATATGTTTCATGCCACGTGTTCAATTAAGACATTTAGAGCAAAAATATTAAATTACATAATAATATTGGTCACAGATAAAGTGAACAACTGACATTTTCATTACTTAAGTAATCGTGATATGCTATTAGATACCGTTTACTACTTGTGATGCCAAAATTAGATTTTAATATTATTACCAACGTCATAAAAATATATTGAGTTACACATTAAGATAAAAAATAATAGAAGCGTAAATTCATAAGATCAATTTTAATATAATTAAAAAAAAAATTTATATTCGATTAGGACTTTTTATATTATTTGGATATTGGGTTTGGGTAGACTCATTGTATAAAATTAAGATAAATTTATTAATACAGTTTTATTAAATAGATTGGGCTTAAAAGGAAGGGCCAAACTCAATTGGTTTGTTTTAAATCAAAACCTTAAAGTTCCATTATGTGTGTGTGAGGTGTGACTTATTTTTATTTGGACATATTTTTTCTTTTAAGAGAAGAGAAATACAAAAAAACAGTAGATGTACACAGAAAAACGTAGAAACTAGCACTCTAATATTTTTTTAGTCATATGGATAATGTTGAGATATAAATATATATTGAATCTATGTTCGTGATTTGACAACTCAATCAACACATATAAGTATAAATTTTGAATATTTTTCTTTGTATATAATGCTAGTATTTTATTACATGAATCCTGATAAGCAACCGAAAAGTTCTATTTTTTTAATTGTATGTATATTTTGGTTTGCTTACACTCATTATTTAACTTAATATAATTTGTCTTTCTTAGGGATTAATACTTCATTTCAATAATTCTAAAATTAATATAAAATCTCAATAGATCTCTTACCCCAATAACTATCTATTATTAGATATTACATTGTGAATGGTATTGTATAATATTTTTTTACAAGTAAGCTCAACTTCTTCGTATATAATAACTAATAACTTTTTTTTTTCTAAAATTAGTAGTCTCCTATCTTATATAAATTAAGTTTTATCTTAAATAAGTAAATTTTACAAAGATTTTATTTAACTATTAAAATAAAAATTTTCTTAAAATAAGTAAACTACTAATAAAAGATATACTAAAATTTTTTTAATTACTTAAAATATAAATTCTTATTGAAAAAAAAGCCATATTCCAACGTAATAATAGGTGCTACGGCGGACACACGAGAGACCAAGAGTTAATGCGAATGATACGCTGAATAGTGTCGGTATGCTGTTCAAATAAGGTCCCTTGCCAGTAGAGATCCGCTGAAGCTCATTATGCAAAAAATCATGCCATGCATTATCTGTCACTAAGGATGGCTGTCGCTAAAAAAAGTCTAGGCTGGGAAAGCGATAGTAGTATGTTGAGGTTTCCTCTCACGTTGTCACCATAATTGTCATTGTTACGATAATTGTTGATTTTTCATTTAATATTTTTAAATTGAAATGGTTGATAACTGAAGGTTGATGATTGGATAATCTCGCAAATTATTACAGAGTGGTTATAAATAATAAAAATGTGGTCATTTTCTTGGTTCAAATAAATGTAACTCATCAGTTACTAACAAAATCAAGAACCAAAAGGAAATGAGAAGAAAGATGACCCACGTAAACTTGCAAATAATTAACCATGTAGAATAAATAAAGCAGCAATACTCTCATGAATATTATGCATATATATTAAACAACAAATTAACAATTCAAATTCCACTCAATTAACTAATGCGACATCTAATTTTTGTCTTCAGAACTCCATACATTGACGTAACATGTCGCGTGGAGCTGGATTATTTCCCCCCATTTTAAAGAAATTAATTAAACTGGATACAATATTTAAGACAAGAGCTAAGAGTCTTTGATTCATTATACATGCAATCGAAAAGAAAGAAATTAAAGCATGGCGAAATCGCAATGCCGTGATATTTTGCTACAGGTTTAAAGATTCTAAATGGATCGGAAAAAAGGTGGTCATAATTATTACGTAGATATGTATGAACGTGAAATAACAAAGTTGGAGTCCTGGAACTTAGCGATCTGTGTGTCTTTTTATTTTTTTACACATCTCTTTCATGTTTTCTCTTACATTTCTATCTCCAGTTGTTCACAATCTAACTTAACATCCTACAAAATAAATTAAAATTCTATGAATCAAAGTTGATATTCATAATCTCAGTAATCAAAGTTGATCTCTATGATCTCAATAATCAAAGTTGATCTTCATAACTTAAAAAAAGGCTATGAAAATTAGTAAAAATGTACTGAGCTTATAGAAGGGCGTTGCAAAGAACTTGTAGCCGTCTTTCATGGTCGTTACAAGTAGTTGGTCATTTCAAAGAAAAAAGAAAAATAAAATTAGAAGAATGAAAAATAAAATTTATTTTGAAAATCGATAGATCAAATAATAAAATAATTTCATTGTTAACAATATTTAAAAAAAAAAAAATCATATTTTGTTATTATAGATTTATCTTTATAACAATTAAGGGTTTAACTTGTGTTGGTCAATCGCTTGTGGTCAGCCGTATAAAATATTGGCTAGAAAACGTGATAGCTGGGCTGCGGGATGATGTGAATGATACAATGTAAGAGAATTTTAAGATTATCAAAACGGATGGGGAGTAAATTGAAATTAACCTTTTATCTTTTATTCTTTAATTGCTACTGTGACGCTGCCTCGCCTTTTCATTTCTCCGTTACCGTTACTTTTGTCTTAGGTTAATTTTAACCAATGTTTATGAACCCTTAGTTAATAAAATTAGTCTCAATTATCCAGCTAACTTCTTGTATAAACGCTCTCTCCTCTCTCGCTTCTTCCACTGCAGTCTTCTCTTGTCTTCTCTGTCTCTGTTTCTGTCTCTGTCTCTCTATGATATGGGTTAAGTTCAAGAGTGATTTCATGGAGAGGTTTCAGGTTTTGCTTGTTTCCACTATTATAAAAGGTAATGGTGAAGTTTGGATTTTCCTAGCGGCAAAATCTTTATATTACAAAATGAGTTGTGTTGTGCACTGCAACAAAATTATGAAAAAAAAAAAAATGAAAGAGAGAAAAGGGAATTGGGTATACAAATATATTAATTTAATATGTCAACAATGCGTGAAGAAGCATTGTGAAGTCTAATTTCGTATGAAGATCAATTCAATGAAAATCGATCACTTAAAAATTTTCCGTCATAAAACGAATAAAAAAAAGTTTATGTGTCTTTTTCAAAAATAACATGTTTCACAAAAACTTCTTCGTTGAATATCATAAAAATAAAAGCACATAACAAGTAAGCAAAATCAGCAAAGCCAGTAGCAGTAAAAATGTCCTCTCCTCCCGACTGCTGCAGCAGCAATACACATTAGCAACTAGGGCCAACCAAAAGCAGCCGCACGAAAATCCTTAGCAACCTAACAGCGACACTACAGTAGAGCAGCAAACACAACTAACCAGCAACCAGCAATAATCCAAAATACAAAAATAGCGGCAACCTAAACATAGCATTAAAGCAGTTGAACTGTAAAACAAGATATAATAAGATAGATACTAATATTGAAAATAAAGTGCTTAATTAATAAAAATTTTTAGTTAAGTAAATTTTCTTCATTACTCGTCAAACCTCGATCTAATTCATGTGTTTTTTCATTCTTTAAATATGCAAATAATAAAAATCAAAAACTTATAAAAGAGATTGAAATATTAAAAATATTTATTATAAATTTTAAAAATAACATTTATCTGCATTAGTTGATTTAGTCTTTCTTTTCTATGGATTTGAAGAATAAATACGTTTTTCATATCCTAATTTCTAACATAATACACACTTCCTCTTCTTCTTACCAAGGGGTAGCTCAATAGCCACATTTCAATTTACCAGAGCTACTAACATATCTCTTCCTACCATTGGTCTATGAGATATTAAGATTTAGAAGTAATGACTGGGAAGAATTAATAATAATATGGGAATCGTTTTCTTGATGGAATGTCTTGGTTGGAGGTTTTGAATCATTTTTTTAGTTTTCACATAAACTGAGTATGCCTCATTTGAAGATGCTACAATACAAGCCAATTTAGAAGCTTGGTGACACAGAAGGCTATGTCTGAAAGTCTGAAAGTCGCTAATTCATCTTTATTTTATTTTTCAAAAAATCTCTTGAATCCGTGATTCTAAATTTGTTAGCTTCTTCTCTCTGTCTTGGCAGTACAAAATGATTTGGCACTGTATCAATGTCTAAACAAACACACACTTTCAAAAATGTCTGCAAAGTGTTCCAACAAACTCAAAATTTTGGTATTCACACGTTCATATATAAGTTTGAAAATTTAACTTTATCTTAAATTCTTCGAGTTCACCAAATTTTGCTCTAACAAGGTGTTTGTGATATTCACCATCATCTCCTTTTTTCCTCAACTTTGTATCTATTGGTTTAACTCTGTTCATCCTTGAATTTATTGAAAACCTTTCTGGTGTACAATTCCAATGCATGTTTCAAAAGAAATTCTTCATTTTTGACAATTCGGTACTTATGTTTATAGTCAAAATCTTCATCACTTTCTTTTTTCATAACTTTTTTCAACACTTGTTCATAATTGAAAACAAATTTTCTAAGACTTGTTGTGGATGTTACAAAGTTATCAAAAAAAAATTCATGCCCTCACTTCATCTAGTAGTATTCATTCCAACAAAAAATTGTGCTACAATTAAAAATAGTCACCCAAAAAGTATGTGTTTCGTAGAGATGATTTAACAATTCATTATTTTCCAATCCAATTTTTATAATCAAACTCTTTCAATTTTTCTTCAAATTTTGCTATCCTGTAAGTTGACATAATACATTTTTTTTTTCAACCCTATCTTAAATTTTGATTTCTTGAAATACACATGGGACAATTTCTCAACAAATTTCTTCTCAATATGCCAAAATTGATTGAAAGTAGTGGTTTACTTCTATGAATGTTGCAAATGACATATCATACTTATTTGTTCTATAAGCTGTATCAAATGTAACCAATCCCTAAAATAATGATACACCAAATGTGACCAAGTATTAACCCCAAAAATATTAGTTGCCGGCCCATTTTTGTCACATTGAATTGCACAAAAATTGAGGATTCTCTTCTTTTCTTTTTTCTAAAATATGTGAGACTGATTAAGAATCTCCTCCCTTTAATTGTTTTTGTCACACATCTCTCAAGTGGTTAGAGCAATCGCTATTTAACAATGGAACAATTTTCACCTTTATCATTTGCATTCTTTATCTCATTTACATATCTTTCATTCCAATCATGGGTAGCATTAGGCCTTTTATTCTTTGGAACATACTTTCCTTGATGTGCACAAACAATTATCTACTGGTCTCCTCATTTGAATCTTACCGTAATTTTCATAGTAGTTTCTAGCTTTATCTAATGTTTCAAAAGCATCCTTACATATGAGATCGATAATTGTTTAATGCTTTTATCACTAGTACTTGTCTCACCATTGTTCCCCAAAAAATATAACTTAATGCAATATAAGCAGAAAAAAGATACATATATTAAGTTTGATGCTCATATAAAACTATGAATTGATTTTGTTGATAAATAAAAAAACAAACACATAATTGCACTTTAATTTCATAGGACTTTCAACAAAATCCCCAATCCTCTCTTGGTGAAAAGATCATTACAATATAAAGATAAGTTTATACCCTACTTTTTCAAATATTCTGATAAAAATCTTCTGCAGGGCTAAGAGATTTTTTTTTTTCTTAAATTATGCCTATATTTATTTTTAATTATATTACAATTAAAAACTAGTAGCTACCATATTCTTAGCATTTAGCTAATTTCTTTTTAAGGTTATTTTGTGCAACATTCTAATTTTTTCGATTGGAAATTAAAAATTTTGCAAATAAGAAGTCAGTCTCAGTTACAAATTGTATAAATTGCAAAGCGTCTAAAATAGAAGTTCAATTAAATTTATTGAAGTTTCAACAACAAACCAAGTCTTCCATCTGTTCTATATGTTTCTGAGGATGAAGAAGTTTGCCAAGTATTTTTTTTCTTATTTCTAAATTATAATTTAATAAAATCTGTAATAAAAAATACAACTAAAAGTCAACAAACACTTTTGAGTGATGATATAAAGCAGTAAAATAAAGATAATTATTTTTTTATTTTAATTTTTTTCCACTGCGTTCGTTTCAAGAACAACTTTTGAAACGTATGAGATAAGTGAAGATAAAAAAATAGAAGAGATTATGTGAAGAGAAAATAATAAATAAGAGAGAGAGAGAAAATAGGTGTTGAGATAAGTGAAGGGAAGATTAAATAAGAAAACGAGAAAAATTAGGAGGAGACATATTATAACTGATTACATTAAAATTATTATTATTAAAAGACATAAGACATATATGATCCTTTATAATTAAGTACAGAGAACTTTTACATTTTTATTGCCATCAATCCTCACTCTTGATAAACCCTTAATATAATGGTTGGTAATCAGTGTAAAAATTGTGTAATCTTAATAGACTGCCAATGCTTCCCTCTATATATGGTCCAGATCAAAACTGGAATCCAGTTTTCGGTCGAATATTAATTTCATTGAATCATGCCTTTTACATGAAATATTCATACAATTTACAGTTGGAGTAAACTGTGCTGCGAGTGGTTAGGCTTTTTAAATCAAAAACATATTCCACATGCATGCGGGCGGAAGAAGAAGTTGCTCTTGCTTTTTCCATTTCCACCGATACACAAGCAAATTGCTTTCATGCATTTATACATTCCCCATGTTTATATTTTTAAAATTTTTCTTAACTATTTATTGTGATGTTATATATTCTACTTGGTATGAATTTAGGATTGGCTCACTCCGAATCAAACTAGTTGTGTTTAAGTATGGCTTATGTACTTTTCTCCAAGACAATGCCAAGTTGTGATTCAAAAAACACTGTGAAGAAATGACGGGTTGAGGAACAGAAAGTAACCGCCAACTTATCGCTGACTTTTAGCTCAAGCGGCTGTGCTAGGCACTAACAGTACGTTGCCGCCAACTTGTCTCCCACCTCAGGCTCGAGAGGCTAAGCTAGGTTTCAATCAGTTTCTTGCCGCCACCAAAGGCTCGAGCGCCTAAGCTAGTTTCATAACAGTGTCTTGCCGCCACCTTCCAACTCAAGCGGCTCTACCAGGTTCTGAATAAGAAGCAGTCCACCAAGTGGTTGCCAATCCACGGCTTGAGCATTGATGCTAACTGGGTTATATGTCAAGTTACTACCAAGCTGCGTCTGGAGCAGTGCCCCATGATTTGAACTTTACGTAATATGTTTGAAGGTGTTCTTTCGACAACTACGGTTGTTTATTTTAGATTGGCGGTGACTTTGAGATTGCGTAGTTGAGAGAGTTGTTTTTCTCAAGTGATAGTTGTAAGAGTATAAAAAATCTAATTCCTTGTGCATGAGATTTTAGGTGATCGATTTTTGGTCAATTTCTATGGTCTTCTTTATTAAAAAAAAATATCTAAATTTAAAGTCTTTCAAAATTTTAATTATTATTAGTAATTAGAATTTTAATACATTAGGCATAATGTTCAAGAATCTCACAAATAAAAATTTGACTAATTAGAACAAGTTATTTATTGAGTTAGTTAGAATCCAGATACAAGAATTCTTGCATTAAATCACTAGTTATAAGTTATTCTTTTCTATTAAAATTTTAAATAACTCTTGTATTGGTTTTGAAAATTTAAATATATTTTAATTTATTCAATTTAATTTTTTATTATGAGTTAAAACTTTCATACTTCTTCTTGAAGTTTTAGGTCTAAATTTAAATTTTTTAATAAGTATTTTTTCTTCTAAATAACAACTTCCTTGAGTTGACAAAGATATACAATATCTAATTATAATTTTGGAAGGGATAGCCTAGTAAGAAATCAAGGATTGATTCTCCCTCACATCAATTTCGGAGAAATTTTTTTTTTAATATGTGTAAGGAGTGGGTGGAATTTAAAATGTGTGAAAATATCATAAAAGTAAAAAAAAGCATATTAGGAGTAAAACTTTTTCTTTAAAAAGTTAATTATTAAAGGAAATAAGTAATTGCATACTGTAACACCCAAATATTTATAATGATGATAACGGGGAATGTTATAATATTGTTATTACTATTCATTGCTTGTCCTTAAACCGTAGCAAGATGAGAATGCAACTCAAAATTAATCAGACAAAAAAGCACAATAATTAACTAAGAGTTATATTAAGTAGTGACGGGTCTTAATCAATCTTTAAGCAATTGATAATAATTGTTTTACCCTATATAAATAATTAATTACATAATTCTATGGACACAGGTAGTGCATGTGGTCCAGTGGATGAAACTAACAGAATTCAATTTTTTTGTGCCCGACCTTAATTTATTATAACTAATTTAATTCTCACTATAAGCTTGAAACAAATAACAATATTTTAATGACCACCCGGTCATTATTTTTAATATTCTTATCACATAATCGTGTATGTAACTGATAATTTAGCAAAATTTAATAATCTTCTTTAATTATTGTTTATGTGCCAGTTAATATCAAATTTATATATGCTCCCCTTGTATTAAACAAGTGTGAATGCCTAATTAAGACCAACTGGGGACACACGAAAATGTCAATAGTGTTATGTTTTATACTAACATGATGATCAGCTGGTGAAAGCTAGCAGCTGGTTTATTAATTTTAGTTCTTAAAAGAGCTGAATTCTTGTCTCAGGGCTGTCAGTCCAGAAAGAAACAGAAGAGTCTCCTAGATAGCAAGAATTCTTATTTTGCTGTCGTAATTTTATTCCCTAATTAAACATTAAAGGCTCGTAGTCTGAAGGCTGTCCTACATATATGTGTGTGCGTGTAGCATGACTTAAAACACTTGATTAATTTCATGTATCGTAGTACCCAGAGAGCGGCTATCTAGCCTGCTGTCGGTTCTGACCACACATATATAGTTGTAAGAATATAACTTCACTCGACTGACGACTCATTCGCGATTGTTGTTAAACATTTTGGTCTCCTCCGAGGAAGCCATATACGTAAAGTTTTCACCACTTGCGAAATTAGTTATTTAATGCACATAAAAATCTATTTTGGTAGCAGCACACAGCGTGGGAAAAGTTTACTTTAACAAGAAAATAACAATTGCTTCCATGCACTAAGGGCAAAATTAATCTTTGATCAGTCAGGTTAATTACAATATAAAAACCGGGGCGACCTACCTTTTTAATTCGAAGAATTAATAACAGATACTGAGTAATAATACTAGAGTAGGACAATGCTTGAGGTATCAGAAATATTTAAGAAAACCAATGTAAACAATGAGGGTAATGAATTACTAAAACCCACACAAATGAGCCACATAATTAGGATTAAAAGACATAAATGTGACAACACTTTATTGGACAACTACATATACATGCATATTTATAAGCTTTTGAGAAAGTTGAAACAATAATGGTAGCATCAATTATTAATACCTAATGGATTATTAACCAAATATTAATGATGTACATCAAAACATGTGGGAAAATGTCAGGACATTACTATTGCTTTAATTTCTATCTTTTCAATGATTTCTTAAATAATATTACATTAATTTTCATGTATAAAGAATCAAAGACTCTTGGCTCTTGTCTTAAATATTGTACGTAGATTAGTTAATATATAATAAATGCATGTCAAATGTATGCCAAGATTCTTCCAATTTCTTGAAACTTGGAGAATTAATCCAGCTCCAAGCGACAAGTAACATCAATGTATGTAGTTTTGAAGAAAAAAGAAAAAATAGATTTCTGTTTAGTTAATCGAGTGGAATTTGGATTGTTTATGACTTTTGTTAATTTGTTGTGTTAAAATATGTGTATGGTATTAATGAGACTGTTGCTTCTTTAATTATTTTAAATGGTTAATTATTTGCAAGTTGAGGTGGGTCATCTTGCTTCACACTTTCCTTTGGGTTCTTCGAGTAATCGATGAGTTACATTGATTTGACCAAAAAAAATGACCACATTTTTATTATTTATATATAATCAGTATAAAATAATTTGGGAGATTATTACATCATCGATCTTCAATTATTAACCTCTTCAAATTTAAATATATTAACCAAAAAAGTCAGCAATTATTGTAAGAAAGTTAATTATTGTACTTAGTAACAAAATAAAAATAAATAAATTGATAGATTTAAAATAATTGAGATTAATGGTGTGTAATATATAAATTATGAATGAAAGAGAAAGAAAGGCTTAAGAAATGGCAAAATGTAATCCTTTCAAAATTGTATATCAAAATACATTTTGTTTTGGTTGTTGTTAATTCTAATACATGAAGATTAAATGGCAGAAGAGTATTCACAATTGTTAAACTAAAAATTTTTGGTATTTATAACTGTAGTCGTAATAATAATGATAACAGTAAAAACAATAACAATCATGCCTGTTTCATAATAATAAACAACATCATGATGCTATAATATAACTGGATGTAGCATACAACTATAATAAAATACACTAAAATGAGAATATATGCATGAAATTGAAAAGTGAGGATTTTCACACTTTTGCAGGATCATTGGATTGCAATTCACGCAATATGTGCATAGTAAAAGGCATGCTATGCACATATGATGTATGATTCAACTACCATAGATGCCACTCAAAATAAAATTATGTTCATGAAAAGTGAATTTTTTTATTTTTTCATTTTTTTCCTAATAATAATAAGAATAAGAATAACCACATAATATAATAGTATAAGAAGCCTTTTAATAATTTATTTATTTTATAAAAATGTTGTGAGAGTTTATAATGGTTTACGAAATAATTAATAAGTTGACAATAATATCATAAAATTTAAAAGAAAGTTAAAAATTCTAATATTAATAAAATAAAAATATATATTAAATTAAATCAAAATGCATAGAGGATGAATCAAGTTTATCGGTGATGGTGATCTAAAATAGAAAGCCGAAGCAATTAAATTTTTTTTTTTGTCTTTTTGTCATATTTATTTCTTGTTTTCTCTTAGTTTTCTATCTCCAATTTTTCAAAATCTAATTTAATATCCATCAAAAATACATTAAATTCTATGAATCAAAGTGATCTCCATAATCAAAGTTGATCTTGATAACTTTAAAAAATTTTTTAAAAAAAATTAATAAAAATCTGCCGGCCTTAGGAGGAGGAGGCATTGCAAGCAGTTTGTAAGCTCTCTTTCATGGTCACTATGTAATTTGAACAAATATGAAAGGTAAAATAAAAAGAATGAAAAGAATATACTTTTTTTTTTGAAAATTGATAGATAAAATAATAAAAAATTCATTTTTAAGAATACAATTTTTTTTAAAAAAATTATATTTTATAGTTGAAGATATTTCTAAAAAAAACATAAAATTTAGGGTATTTTTTGTCATTTTAGATTTATCTTTACTTAGCGGTCTATTGTGGTCGGCCGTATAAAATATTGGCTACAAAAGATAATAGTTGGGGTGGGGGATGATGTGTATTAAGATTATCAAAATGAATAGGGAGTAAATTGAAATTAACCTTTTAACTTTCATTCTTTTGTTGTTGCTTCGCTACCTTTTTGTTTCTCCCTAACCGTTACTCTTGTCTTAGGTTAATTAAACCGTGGTTCATGGACCCTTAATCAGAGAGATTCTTAGACGGACTTATTTTGTTATAATTGGATTATTTAATAAAAAAATATTTAAAAAATATTTTTTATTGATAATATTTAAAAAAAATTAAAATAAATTTTATTAAAATAAAAAATATAAAAATTAAATAAAAAATTTATTTTAATTTTATTAATAAAAATATTTTTTATTAATTAAATAATTTCGTTGCGTTAACTTATTTTGTCACCCCTTTAATTAATATAATTAGCTTGAATTATCTCCTTAACTTCTTCTATATAAACGCGCTCTCCTCCCCCTCTCCTCCCACTGCAGTCTTCTCTTCTCTTCTCTGTATCGGTCTCATATCGACCTTAGCTTCTCAATCTCTCTCTTATCGTTTTCCTTCGCAAATTTCCACCCAAAACACTTCACAAAATCACATTTTTATTTGTTTTGTTTTCAGTAAGAATTGTTAATATGCCAACTGAGTATTTTCTTCCGTTTGTTTTCTCAACTGGTTCTCTACCGTTTTTCAGTTTCCTCTGTTTCTTTCTTTTTGTTTCAATTTTCTCTTTCTTTCTAGCCCCAGGTGGCTTGGCTTGGGCTCTTTACAAGGCCCGGGTCAGAACCCAAACCCGAACTGCCATTCCTGGTCCTTCCGGTCTTCCCATTCTGGGGTTGGTCCTTGCTTTCACTGGCTCCCGGACTCATAGAGTTCTTGCCAGGATGGCACACTCCCTCAAAGCCAAGCCACTGATGGCTTTCTCCGTTGGGTTCACTCGTTTCGTTATATCAAGTTACCCTGTTACCGCAAAAGAGATTTTAAACAGCTCAGCTTTCGCTGATCGACCCGTTAAGGAATCAGCTTATGAGCTTCTGTTTCATAGAGCAATGGGGTTTGCTCCATTTGGTGATTACTGGAGGAACTTGAGGAGAATCTCAGCAACACATTTGTTTAATCCTAAAAGAATCAGTGTTTTCGGAAAGTTTCGTGAGAATATTGGTCTAAAAATGGTGGACCAGATAAGGGGTTTAATGGAGAAAAATGGTGCTGTTGAGGTGAGAAAAGTTTTACATTCTGGGTCATTGAACAATGTAATGATGAGCGTGTTTGGAAGGAGTTATGAGTTTGGTGAAAATCGCCATGGGCGTGAGCTTGAGAGTTTGGTGAGTGAAGGGTATGAGTTACTTGGAATTTTCAATTGGAGTGATCATTTTCCTGTTCTGAGTTGGTTGGATTTGCAAGGAGTTAGAAAAAGATGTAGAAAATTGGTGGCTAAAGTGAATACTTTTGTTGGCCAGATCGTTGAAGAACACAAAGCTAAAAAGTTTCAGAATAATACTGCTGGTTTTACTGATGAGAGTGATTTTGTTGATATTTTGCTTGATTTGGAAGGAGAAAACAGTCTCACTGATTCTGATATGATTGCTGTTCTATGGGTATGCTTTGATCTTTTCTTTTATGAATTTAAAATAATTTTCTTGTTAAGATTTGTTTATATTACACTGCTGCACTTACTAGCTAGCTAGGGTTTTCTTTATCTCAAAATTTCTTGATTTTTCTCAATTTGTTTTGATATTTCACTGAAATCTAATGGGCAGATGCTTTGATACGGTTGGATTGTTTTACTTTGTTCTTCTATTCAAAGGAGTTGAGAATCTGAATATTTCTTCGTTCTTCTTTAATCTCTCTTGACAACATGACTCACTTTTATTCTCTTTTCTTATCTTATTCTTTCTGTAGATTGTCAATTCATGATCCAAATCAAATCACGGTCTTAACCCTTCAGCTTAATTATCTTATTAATTAAACCCTTGTGAGTTCATAAATCTCAACAAATAATATCTTTCCTTTATTCCAGGAAATGATCTTCCGAGGTACTGATACAGTGGCAATTCTCCTAGAATGGATTCTTGCAAGAATGGTTCTGCACCCAGATATCCAAGCCAAATCCCAAAGCGAAATCGACACCACCGTCGGCACTACCCGATTAGTCTCCGATTCCGATCTCCCGAACCTGCCCTTCCTTCATGCCATCGTAAAAGAAACCCTAAGAATGCATCCCCCAGGTCCCCTCCTCTCATGGGCAAGGCTAGCCATTCACGACACGCAAATAGGCCAACACGTAGTCCCAGCTGGCACGACCGCCATGGTGAACATGTGGGCTATAACGCACGATGAAGGGATCTGGCCTGAGGCAAATGAATTCAAGCCGGAGAGGTTTATGAATGAAGATGTGGCCATTTTAGGGTCAAATCTCAGGCTGGCTCCGTTTGGCGCAGGAAGAAGAGTTTGTCCAGGAAAAGCCATGGGGTTAGCCACTGTGGAGCTTTGGCTAGCACAATTGCTTCAAAGCTTCAAATGGGTTCCTGCAGATGCTGCTGGTGGTGTAGATTTATCTGAGTGCTTGAAGCTTTCTTTGGAGATGAAGAACTCTCTGGTTTGCAAAGCTGTTCCTAGGGTTTCTGCTTGATGATATGGGTTTAAGTCCAAGAGTTTGAAGCTTATTGGGTAAAGTTGAAGAATTTGAAGCTTATTTTCGGTTTGCTTGCTCTATTACTAAAAGTAATAGTAAAGTTTGGATTTTAATTTGTAGTATCTGCAAAATCTTTATATTAAAAATAAGTTGTGGTTTGGATTGTAACAAAATTATGAAAAAAAAAAAAAAAAGAATTGCGTGTACAAACAATTAATATGTCAACACTGCGCGAAGAAACTTTGTGAATTCTGATTTTGTATGAATCAATCTTTTGGTATTTGAATGAAGTGGAAAGCTTGGTTGGTTTTGTTTGAATAAGGATTTTGAACGTGGAAATTCTACAAATATTTTATGTCTTGTGTTAATTAGCATGGAACTTTCTTGCATTTGCTTACAGATTTTGTCACACACACACACACACACACACACACATATACACAGAGAGAGATTGGGAATCAAGAATCAATTAATGCTAATTTGTTTTGGCTCTCGGATAATTTTTGTTTTGCTTCATTTACATATCTTGTGCTATTTCCATGTTTGTTTTTCTATATATAAATTCTAGTGATAATACATGTATCTGCTTTTGAAATTTCCTGATCAAAATTTTGGAATCCAGGATTCGATCGAATATTAATCATGTAGTCATGCTTTTTCCATGAAACATTCATGCAATTTATAATTTGCACTTACAGTAAACTGTATTGTGAGTAGCCAGGCACTTGAAAACATAAACAGATACCACATGCATAAGGGCTGATGAAGAAGCTGTTCTTGTTTTTCTCATTTCTAACAATGCATGCAAATTGCTTTCCTGCATTTATACATTCTTCATATGTTTATATTTTTTTTTAATTGTTATTAATGATTTATTTTGTTGTTATACATCCAAATATTTCTTCTTTATCGAAATAACTTATTTATGTTAACAAGATATACAATCTCTAATATTAATTAAGTATCCTTTGAGTTTATTTAAATATGATATAAGTATAGTTCTCTTATACAAATAAATAAATTAAATTCTCTTCTTTATTTCGTTTTTAACTTGTGTAAATAAAAAAAAATCAAAATCCAATTTTCATTTGTGTTTAATTCTTAATATTCGAATTAGAAATTTCATCTATTAATTCTTAATATTCGAATTAGAAATTTCATCTATTTTTATTCTATCTTATAGTTTATTTGATTTTATGATTACGAATTATGTTTATGCAAAGATATTCATTTTTCAAATTTTAATGTGTCAACAACTTCAGTAATATATTTCTATATCCATGTGACTTAATATTTCATTTGTGTTGGATTACATTAGAGTTTTTAATCGGATTAATTATCACAATTTTGACTCAATAAATTAAAAGTAAGTGAGTATACGGAAGAAAGAAAGTATCAATAATTATTTGATTATAAACAATAAAGAGGCAAATTCCTATGTAAATTTACATAATAAGATTATTAATTACTAAAAAAAAAAAAAAGTGGGTTTGTTTATTTGAGATTAAAAAAATATTAAAATTTAAAAGAATAATTTAGTGAGATATTAAGATATCATTTCTCCATCACACTAATTCTGAACTTTTAATTTCAATTTGTATATTGGGTGAGTAGAGTTTAAGATATCTGAAATGTTAAATCAAGAGTACAATACAAAAAATTAATTATTAGAGAAAATAAGTAATTGCATATTGTAATATCTAAATATTTATAATAATAATAATAATAATAATAATAATGGGAATTGATATAATATTATTATTATCCATTTCCTTAAACATTGGCAAGATAGGAATGCTACTCAAAACTAGTGAAACTAAAGGTACATTTGAAATTGAGTTGTAGTGAGCTGTGTAATAAAGATTACACATTTTAGTCATAATTATTATGAGATAAAAATAAGATTAAATTTTAATTTAAAAAGATAAATAATTTATATTAAAAATTAGTATTATTAAATACTAATTTAATTTTTAAAATTAAATGAAATCACTTCAATATCAAAGAGATACTATGCGTAAATGTGGACACTAATGGTTATAAAAATTCAATATCAAAGAGATGCTATGCGTAAATGTGGACACTAATGGTTATAAAAAGTAGCGAGAAGTCTTAATCATTCTTTAACTAATTGATAATAATTGTTTGCTAAAACATAATTAATTAATTATATAAATTTATGAACAGAAGTAGTGCATGTGGTCCAGTTGATGTAAACGACTTGAATTTAATTTTTTGTGCCCTAACTAAATTAATTAGGTTTTCAATTCTCATTATAAGTTTGAAGAAATTAACAATATTCTTAATTACCACCCAGCCATCATTTATTATATACTAATCACAAGATCATGATATATAACTGATAATTTAGTAAAATTTAAACTTAATTAAATCTCAGGTGCAAGTTAAGGGATTTCGTGTATGGTGGTGGGTGGTCCAAGAAACTGTTCTCCTTTCATTGTGGATCTCATCCATTGGTTAACATCATATTTATTAACTATGTCTTTAACTTTATTCTTTATCCCTTTTGAATAAGAATTAAATTTAAAGAAAGAAAGAAAAAGGTTGTTTAATTGTAATGTTAAGTTTACTAAGCTTTAAAAAAAAAAAAAAAAATCCTAAATTAAGCCTGTAATTGAACTATGAATTTCTTCTTCTTTTTTATTTGACGGATGCTCCCGCATTATAAATATAGAATCTCTAAAATGATTGAGGAATAAGAACCCTAACCAAACAATGATATGGTATATATGGCTCACCTCTTTTGCAGGAATGCCAATCCTTCCCAACAACATAAACTTTCGTAGTCCTAATTAAGAGTATATTTGGTATTGCAGTATTGTAATTTTGCTAAAGCTACAATTGTTATGAGAATAATAATTAATATAAATTAAATATTAATAAAACAACGAATGATTTTTATTAAAAATTATTGACTATTGAATGCTGTTTTATGTCTATTTTTAAAAACTAATTCGAAGCCAGCAGTGCTAAATATATGCAACATTATTATAATTTTTTTAATAAAAAAAAAAATTCATTGTGTCTTGTGCAGCAATATACGCAACTAGGGTTTAGGGAGGGTTCTCTCCAGCTTTCTCAGTCACACAACACTAAACAAAAATATCCCATATATTCCTTCCCTCTCTGTATCAATTTATTTTACATAATATATGCAATAAGAATATGTGGTAGGCAAAGCACAAAAGGCAATTCAAATTAATTCCTAGTTGCAAACCCAGTGTCCGTACGCTTGGGTATTCTATGTATGCGGTGGTATTACAGACACATATCTATTGATCTCTACTACAATCGAAAGATCAGTAAATCTTTTTTTTTAAAAAAAAAAAATCTCCTACAGAAAGCAAAATTAACATTAAAAATATCTTTCGATTAATGAAAAAGTTAATATGTCAAATAGGTTAATTCTTTGAGTTCAATAAAATAATAAAAAAAATATATAAAGAGAGTATTTCTTTGAACACTAATTGATTTCGATCTAAGATTCCAATTGGTCTACAAAGGGAAATTTCTTTGTGTCTCTTTCCTCCACCCAACTATTCGATCCAAATCCACACTGAGTGTACGTATGATCATCAATGAGCAAATAAATTTTTAAAATCGATATTATTCCAAAAGGTGTTTGTGAAAATACTCTGAGAGAATCACAAAACCTAGACCTGGATATATGGTTCAGTGGGCAGCAGATATGTGTCCAGACAACTAGCACATGAGGCCCACCATGACCCTATCATGCGCGCCTTGAGAAAGCCATGATTTAGGGCAAACCAGATCAGTAATGCACAATAATAACGAGTAGTGCTGCCCTATCCAGCCTGAAATCAAAAGGGACAGATCGAATACCATAGAGCAAAAGCATTTGAGCGAATCATCACTCACCACCGTAACTCTAATCTAGCCGCACCTCTATACCACATTAAAAAATTGAATATCAAAATATCTTGTACTATAGGTTAGCAATTAGCTAGAGATGATGCTGATGATTGGTTTAATTAAAGCGTACACTTATAAAAATTCTTCTCCTCTTTTTGAATTTTAGGCTGCATGGGTAGCAACAATTAGGTGGATGATTTGGCAAGACCATCATCCTAATATGTTCTTGTTCTATGCTTCTCCAACACATGTTAAAGAAATATGGTTCTAATTAATTAATTAGTGCCAGTTTAAGAGTAATTGATTGAGCAATCGTGCTGGGCAAAATAAGACCAACCTTCTTCGCAGGGTGCATATCAGGAAAAAAAAAATGAATGAAAATATTGTTTGGCATTGGCGGCGTCAAAGCTTTCATACTTTAAACTTCTAACAAAAATAGCACTGGATTCTTGCTCATATAATATTCGATCCATTTCCCTTGCTTTTTGTTTGTTTATTCAATCATATATGCTGTGTGCAAATGTAAGATGGGATCCACGTGCCCTCGTTCATACCTAATTATTCATCTGCTAGCTTTATGATCTCTACCATTATATGTGATTGTAATGATGACAAATGAAAATTAATACAATAATTATGATCATCATTCATCACAATCCAAGAGAGAGTATATACAATTTAATTATGAGATTAATTATATTTTGAATCACCTGGTTAAGTATAATAGCACTACTTCGTACTTTATATACGCAACATAATTTCATCTTTTTGGTGCAAATTGATATTTATATTCCGTCTTAAAAAGGTGTATAATCTTTTCTATTATGTGGATCAGAATGAGCGTGGGCAATTAAAGCTTGATTAATAATTAGCAATCAATATATCCATCAGCATGCTGAGAGCAAGACCATCAATGATTACCATACCTATTTATTTACATTGTTAATTTGTTTTGGATATTTAACTTAACACCTAATTTAATTAAGAATCTTAATTTTCACGCAAATTAAATGAAGAAGAGATGAATAGGAACTCCATCATCATGTTATCCATTATATTAAAACAATATTTTCCCAATTGTACAATTAATTGATTTCTTTACTTACTCATATGTATAGTTGTTGCGAAAAAATACCTTTAATTGACTTAGAATTGGCTTAAATGCAGAAAGAAAATTCGAAGCAACTTCCTGTATAACTGAAATTAATTGAAGTAACTTGTGATACATGCTAGGTGACAATTGATGCTTTCAGAAAACAGTTTTGGCAGTCAGCAACTAAGGGCTTGGATTTTCCCAAACAGCAAGCTGTTGGTCAAATAATCTTATCATTCTTTCTAAAAACAGCATAGCTTCCAAAAACATAGTAAGTTCTCAACATTTTGAAGACATTCCCGATTTTAACAAGTATCCTCTTATGCCAAATTGGTCGTTTTCAATTATATTGAGGTTACTTCTCCCGTGATATCACTTTTTATTCAAAGATTTGTCGGTTGGATTTTCTGTGATGATTTTCCCAGGAAAATTCACATTAGATTTTTCAAGTTTTGGATTGTACCCATGATTAATTAATTAAAAAGGAGCAAGTTTGACCATAGAATTTCAGATGAAGCCATCGGCTGCTAAGATATAGACATTCCTCTACCACAGTCAAACACAAGATTCTAAACGATAATTCCATTTTACATGAACTTCTAAAGACTAAAGATTACTAGACATTAGACATTGATTATCATACAAGACATGTCTTTTTTTGGGTTATAATAGCCAAAACCATAATGAACATATGGACTAAATCCTTGGAAAATCCTGAGTCAATAACATGTTATTATTCCTAGTTAATGGTTTTCCTTTGAATTGACTGATTGTTAAGTAGCAACTATAGTCAAACATATGAGATTTCAGATATCAAGTTTAGGGCATGACTCAAAAATATAGTACAACATGTAAGTTTGTACAAGTTAAGATAGTTTACCAATCTCATGAAATCAATGAATTCTGAGTTTATGGCTCGTGAATCTATGCCTATTTAGTGGGTCAAATCTCTTAGTGTCTCCACCAATACCAACGCCCTATTATTTGCGGATATTAATTAATTCATTGATAAATTGTTAAAGATGATAAAAAATAAAATTTGGATTTTAAGCATTCCTAACATGAAAATTAATAAATAATTTTAAAAATTAATCAATACCTTATCATAAATATTAATTTCATATTTTATATTAACTCATTTTGTGTCAAAATGATTAAATTAATAAATAGAAATATAAATAGTATATGTAAATAATATTTAATAAATAATACCAAATGAACAATATTTGGATAGAATAATAAATAAATAGTTACACGAGAGAAATTTGGCGCTCACCTACATTTGGTGTTTGCTCAAGTGAGTAAATAGTATTAAAATAATGCATAAACGGTGATACATTAATAGTACATCAACAGTGACATGAATAATATGTGCTATACACAATGTTTAAGCACTGGACCAACACTTGATGGACGTTCCAACCATAAACAGTGTTGATGAATAGTGTGGATGAATAGTATATATAAATAATAACTTAAAAAATAAAGTGTGTATATATTAAAAAAGTTGAACCTAATAAGATGATAGCTATTTTGAGGATTTTACACTTTTTTAGTAAAAATTTCTTTCTTTATATTTATTAAAAATATTATCCATTATTTTTCTTGAGAGAAGATACAAATTATATTCTTATGAGTCAGATTTATTTGAGTATTTTTTTTTTAAAAAATTTCTAAATTTTCTCTCTTTATAAATTTAATTGTAAAATTTTCAGAATTTTATTAGTAGTTTAAGGTTCTAATTTTGTGAACATGTCGTTCAAGGATTTCATTGAGAAAAAAAATTTTAGAATTTTGAATAATGAAATTGCTTAGAATAGTCACTTAGGATTAAATTACAAAAATTTTTGTATGAAATTACCGTTTATAATTTTTTTTTTATTAATAGAATAATATAATGGTTTCTGTTATTAATTCGTAAAATTTTTATCTTGTAAAAATATTCTTCGTAAGGTTTTCCTTCGTTAATAAATCTTTGTATTTAATTTATTTTAATTATCTTTTTAATTGCTAATTGAATTTGTTCTTGTAGTTTAGTTGTAATAGATTTAAACTAATTAATTACAAACTTTTTTTTTTAATTCATCTAAGGTATAGCAAAACTTAAGATATTTTGATTTATTAGTTTTAATTTTTTTTTTCTCATAAAATAGCTTTTGTCCCCTTCAAGTATTTTGGGTATGAAACTAATATTAATTTTTCAATATATTTGGGCCATTATTTATTACAACCGATAAAACTCTACCATGATTAGCTAAACATGGATTTTAAATCGTTCACGTGATTGCATGCAATGTTATCACACCATTGCAGATTTGTAGGCCCAACCTTGGCCCAAACACAGAAAGACCCAAATACATTTCAAGAATCCAACCTCGATGACAAATGTCGATGATTAATCTTCGTGTGATTAGAAAAGGTTTAATGTTAAATCCGCCCCACAAAAAGGTCAAACCAATATTCATCTCATCCAAGGAACCTCTAAGTATTGGGTTGGGCCTGCTCCTTTTAGCACAATTATGAGGCCCAAATCTCTCAATTCCTTTGGTTAATGATGAGGGTTTTACTGAAACCTTAGCTTGATTTTTCCTTGCCTGCTTTCTTCTCTGGAAAGGAAAAATGCCTCCTTCTTCAAGCTCTCTGCAACTCCAACTCTGCGGACTCTTTCGCCACCTCTCCTTTCCAACATCTCAACAGTCCCATCGCCTCCTTTTTCCACAATCCAATCTTTCTTCCCGTTTTGCCCCTTCCCATTTCCTTAATTTCCTGTCTAAACCATTCTCGTCTGAATCCATCACCAACCGTAGAACCCAAGATGATACAGATCAAGAAATCGCCCGTTCTGTCTCTAGAGAGCTTCTCGAAAATCCAGACGCAGACCCATTGCCTGTTTCACAAAAACTCCACCTCAACTTCTCTCACATTACGCCGACGCCTTCCCTGGTCCTCTCCACACTCAATTTTTCCCCTGATGCTGGCCGTACGGTTCTAGGCTTTAGCCATTGGCTTGCTCAAAATCCAAACTTTTCACACTCTGATGAAACGATGTCGTTTTTCGCCGATTATTTCGGTCGCAGGAAGGATTTCAAAGCGATCCATGATGTCCTCGTTGAAAATAAGGAGGTGTTGGGACCTAAAACTCTGGCATCTTGCATTGACAGATTGGTTCGGGCTGGTCGGCCCACACAAGTTTTAGGGTTTTTTGAGAGAATGGAGAGTGATTATGGGTTTAAACGCGATAAGGATTCGCTTAGATTGGCTGTAGAAAAGTTGTGTGAAAATGGGTATGCGAGTTATGCTGAGAAATTGGTGAAAAACACGGCTAATGAGATATTCCCTGATGATAAAATATGTGATCTGTTGATTAGAGGTTGGTGTGTTGATGGGAAGCTTGATGAAGCAAAAAGATTAGCTGGGGAAATGTACAGAGGAGGTTTTGAGCTGGGTACAATGACTTATAATTCTATTCTTGATTGTGTGTGTAAGCTTTGTAGGAAAAAAGACCCATTTAGACTTGATTCCGAGGCTGAGAAGGTGTTGGTGGATATGGATTATTATGGAGTTCCAAGAAATGTTGAGACGTTCAATGTGTTAATTACTAACTTGTGCAAGATTAGAAGAACTGAAGATGCAATGAAGCTATTCTATAGGATGGGAGAGTGGGGTTGCTATCCGAATGAAACTACGTTTCTTGTTCTGATTAGGAGTTTGTATCAGGCAGCAAGGGTTGGAGAAGGTGATGAAATGATTGATAGAATGAAAAGTGCCGGATATCTTATTGATAAAAAGGCATATTATGGGTTCTTGAAGGTACTGTGTGGAATTGAGAGGGTTGAGCATGCCATCAGTGTTTTTGAGAAGATGAAGGCTGATGGGTGCAAACCCGGGATCAAGACATATGATTTGTTGATGGGCAAGTGGGCTGCCCATAATCGAGTTGATAAAGCGAATGCTCTGTTTGATGAGGCATTGAACAAGGGAGTGCAGGTTATACCCAAAGAGTATAGGGTGGAGCTGAGGTATTTGAAGAAACCAAAGGCTATGAAGAAAGAGAAGAAAAGGGAGACATTGCCTGAGAAAATGGCAAGAAAGAGGAGACGTCTTAAGCAGATCCGACTGAGTTTTGTGAAGAAGCCAAAACGAATGATGATGCGATGAAACTTTTGAAATTTTGTTTAAATTTTGTTGTGTAATGTGCAATTGCCAGGTGATAAGATATTTGAATCAATGTTATTCTAAACTTTGCTAATCAGTTTTGGATGTCTTTTACGTTACAGTTGTTATCATTTTAGCATTGACAACATTAGAAAATAAAATTTTGTTTAAGGTATGCTCTGAGTTGTTTATTGCGCACCGCCTTGATTTGAAACAAATTTTTTGTTACACTGAACATTCTACCCTTGGAATGATAGAGTCTGTGATCAGCAAGGATACAATTTCATTACACTTTTGTATGGAGGATAAATTGGAATGAAATTGCTAGTCATAGGGGTTAGGTTTTCAATATTCAGGTTGAGTAAGTCTGGCAGACCAACCAATCTGGCGGGAACAATAATCAGATTCAACCTTCGGTTGCCATAAAAGTTATCCAGGGCCTTCGCTTTCTTGTCAATTTCTTTCCATCTGCTTGGGTGAGCTCAATCAATATGTACTTGTGTGTATACGTTGGTGGTTTTGCTATTCGTCTTCGCAGTTTATGCTATGCATGTAGTAGCAGTAGCCTGTTTGTTTGCTTGAAGCTTACTTAGAGTATGAATGAATGGCAAGATGTTGCTATAATTTATGAAACTTGTTAAGAGTGATTAAATTGAATGATTGTTTGAAAATTTTTTTTCATCTGATGAATGCTTGTTTGCATTTCATAATCAGGTTAGTTTGGGATTGTTGTGGCTCATAAACAATTTACTTATAATTTATTGTACCCAAGAAATGATCAATTGAAAAGTGCAAAAGTTGGGTATTTGATAAATTACAAAATGGTCCAAATTATAAAGAATCATTTTTTTTCAAAAAATCAAATATTATTTTAATCCTAAATTATAAAATAATTTAGATACCGTCATTCAATAAAAATCCCAAACGGATCATGAATCTATGCCAGGCTGGAGATAGTTGTGTTAATAGTATTTCAAAATTGAGAGGTAATAGGTAAAAAAAAAAAAAAAAAAAGGAAATAATAGATTGGAAAAAAAAAGTGAGACCTAATTTTGTTTTAAGCTTAAGATAATTGTGTTAGTAGTGTTTCACAATTCAGCGACAAGAGATAAAAAATAAATAAATAAAGAATAATAAAAGATCTTGAATCTATAAAATTGTAGATTGTTTCAGTAATAAGAAGACAGCTTTCTGTCTTTTCACTTGATTTTCAATATTTTTTTGGGTGTTAGAGCAAACGAGCTTGAGCTTTCATCAATTATATCATTCCAAACAAATATATGTACAAAATTTTGTACCAAATACACCTTTTTAATTTCAAACAATCACAAACACAAATATAAATTTTTTACCAAATATACCATTTTAATTTCAAACAAATACAAATATATATACAAAATTTTTCACCAAATATACAAATTTCATTCCAAAATAAATACAAACACAAATATAAAAGTTTTCCACCAAATCTACAAAAAACTTTGTATACAAAAAATTTTAAAAGCTAATGCAAATTTGATTTTAGAAGAAACTCAAACTATGTCTTCAATCTCAACACAATTTACAGGAGGGTGTTAGTAGTATTTCATAACTCAACAATAATAGATAAAAAAGTTAATAAAGAAGAATAAAAAATCTTAAATCAATAAAGCTGGAGATAGTTTACATAATAAGAAGACTTAGTGTCATCCAATTTAAATTCAAAATATTTACATTCAAAGATTAGATAATGTTGTTGGTATTATTTTTATTTTAACAACAATTAAACATATAACAAATGTTATGTCCATTAGTCATCAATAAATAAAAAACATCTTTTTGTTTATTCCAAAGTTACGACCATTGGTTATCAATTATGCTCTAAAATTAGAAAGAATTTAAGGTGTGATTTTTTTCTTAGTTCACAAAAAAAAAAAGAATAAATTACGTAAAATATAAAAAAATAATAAAAAAATTTTCAATCATCAAATTAATTAATCAAACAAAGATAGTTTTTAATTTCCAAAAAACTTAAAAATTAAAGCAAAACATAACCATAAAACCTAAAAGATTATGGAATCAAGCAATTTTTGAAACCTCAATGCCAAATCCATTACGTCCTTTTAAAATATTAATTTTTAATATTTGAGAGTCATAATAAACTATAATGTTATAAAATTTAGTAACCAAACCAATGCTTATGCAAATGATGTAAATGCATTAAAAAACATGAACTTATAATATTTTTTTAAAGCACCTTTTTTCTTTCAAAAATATTTGACCAGTCTTTATTTATAAATTTTTATGACAATGAAGAGTTTTAACATTATAGTCAAAATATATAGATAAAAATATAATTATAGCATATTAAAATATATAAATGAAAATATGATTTACTATATAAAAATCAAAACTTTAAAAGTAAAGTCCACTAAATTTTAAAAACCTTTAAAAATTCTTGACGAAACGTTTATTTAGGGACTTTTCATAATAAGAAGAAGTCTAAATATTATAGTCATAATATATAAACTAAAATTTGACTATAGTGAATTAGAACATATAAATGGAAATTGAATATACTAAATAAAAATAAGATCTACACAAGCAAAATTCACGAAACATTAGAGCATTCAAAAATTGTTACCGTCAAAACTTCCTTAACTTTCTTGTGAAAAATTATGCCATTGATTTTTATTATGTCCAAAGCATTCAAAATTGTCATATGCCAGTGTACCAAAAGCAATCATAATTATTAAATACTTTGAACATAATAAAAATCAATAACATATAGATACAAAAATGCATACAAAAAATACTTTTATAATCAAAATACGTACAAATATATGGTTATTATGATTCATTTAAAACAAAAGTCTATCTTACTTATATGAAACTTGTCATTGATACAAACCATAAATGAATATCTATATATATTATGTTTATTGTGATTTATTTTAAACAAAAGTCTAACTTACATAAAAATTTATCACAAATATATAAATACATCCACATACATATGTCAAGAAATATATAGAGTAGTTTCTAATGTTGAATTTATAAAAAATAGAATACATACCCAAAAATTATATACTTTTTTGAAGATGATCTAGACATATAGACAATAGACTAGTGAATCTTTTAGGACTACATTTGTATTATAACCATTTTAAATAAATTTTATTTTAGGATATACAGATTATGCTAAATAGAAAATTGAAACATATTATATTTTTAAAAATTCATGATAGATTAAAAATATAAAATTTCACCCTACAATTTTAATATATATATATATATATATATATAATAGACACTATTTTAAATCAATATAGAAAATTTCATAAGTTTTTAAGACCGTTTAATTGACAAAAATAATTTTGTCATTCAAACATTTTGCAAAAATAAGTAATTTTTAGTATCTTAAAATTAGTTTCAGAAAATTATTAAAAATAAAAAATTTAATAATTTTAAATGAAACAAAATCTATTACGATACCACATATATCTAAGCTCTTACAAATTTACAATACATAATTTTATAAAATTCTTAGACTAAACTACTATCATATATCAATTTTGTAAAAATTTTCTTTTCTTTTATTAAATTTAAAAACAATAATCACTAATCTATTATTACAGAATCTATATTGTTTAGAACTTTTTCAACTTATTGTTTCACCATTCAGAACATACAAATATATTGAAATTGATTTGTTGTCATCCTTATCTATTTGAAAACTTTAGTTAGTGTAACACTTGAGTTTCAAGTTATCTCTTCCATGTATAAGAAATATCTCTTTAGTCCTTTTTAAGTACTTAAAGATATTTTTTTACTACTATCCAATTACTTTCACCAGAATTTGCCTGATATTTGTTTATAACACTTAAAGCATATGTTATATAAGGCCTCATAGATAATATAGTATACATGATATATCCTATAGCTGAAGCATATGAAATTTTACTCATGCGTGCTTTCTTCTGTTAAGCCTTTGGGACATTTCTTTGAAGAGATAAACTCCATGACTCATAGATATGTGTATTTTCTTGGAGTTTTACATGCTAAATATTTTTAGCATTTTATTTATGTATGTTGATTAGGTCAAGCCTAACATCCTATTCGACTTATCTCTACAAGTCTTTATTCCCAAAATAAGGATGTTTTTTGTAGATTTTTTATGAAGAAGTTTGTGAATAACCAAATCTTTATTGGTTGTAACATCCCAAAATCATTTTCAATTAATAATATGTCATCCATACATAATACTATTGATGTGATCTTGCTTCTATTAATCTTTTTGTAAGCATGTGAATCATCTAAATTTTTGATAAAATCAAACAATTTAATTGTTTCATCAAAATAGATATTCTAAGAATGAAAAGCTTATTTAAGTCTATAAATGGACCTTTGTAACTTGTATACTTTATAAGGATCTATAATTGATGTAAAACCTTCAGGTTGTGTTATATATACATTTTCTTCAAGATTTCTATTAAAAAAAGCTATTTTAACATCTATTTGTTATATCTTATAGTTATAGAATTCAGCAATGGCCAAAATAATCCAAATGAATTTGAGCATAGCTACTAGTGAAAAAGCATATCAAATAACCTTTTGTTTCCAACTTTACTTTATAGGTTTCCAACGCTCTTGTAATTTTAGTCTTTCTTTTAAAATCCCATTGGAAACCTATGGGTACAATACCTTCAGGTGCATTAACCAAAGTCAAAATTTTGTTGACATATATAGAATCCATTTTGAATTTCTTCATTAGTTTTAGGGTTTTCCTTCAATGTGACATAGATTTCAAATTCACCTTTATTAATATGCTCTACATATCTCTTAGGTGCTCTTGAAATCCTAGTTGACCTATGAATTTTTGTGTTTACATTTTTTCGAATAGATTCCTCCAAATGAGCAATGATAAATTGTGGTTCGAAAACTTTCTTAAATTCTCTCTTTTGTATATTATATCTATCACCTAAAAACTCCTTTTATAAGAATATAACATATTTTGAGACAAATATTCTTTACTCTTTAGCATGATAGAACTAATATCCAATAGACTTTCTTGAATATCCCATAAACTTACATTTGACACTTTTTGAGTCAAGTTCGTCTGAATTATGCTTCTTAACATAAGTAAGACAATCCTAAATTTTAATACATTTAAAGTTAAACTTTTTATCTTTCCATATCTCATATGAATTTTTTAACATTGATTTCGTTATATCCCTATTTAATAGATAAATTGTGATTTCTAGAGTATAACCCTAGAAAGATATAAGAAGATTGACAAAAGTCATCATAAAAAATACCATATCTAACAATATGCGATTTCTCCTTTTGGAGACACCATTAAATTATGGTATAGCCGGAGAAATCTATTAGGGCACAATTCCATAAGGTTTAAGATAATCTAAAAATTCATAACTTAAGTACTCTTTTCCTTGATTTGATTAAAGGATTTTAACACTTTTACTTATTCAATTTTTTGTTTTATTTTTAAATTCTTTAAACTTTTGAAAATTTCAAATTTGTATTTCATTAAGAACACGTATTTGAATATTAAGAAATTATCAGTAAATATAATGAAGTAAGAATAACTGCCTCTAACATATGTCATTATTAGTCCACATACATCTATATGGACCAAAGTTGATACATATGATGTTCTTTCTCCATGTCTAACAAAGGGTATTTTAGTTATTTTGCCCATACTACAAGATTTACAAGTATTAAATGGTTTATAATTATTTGTATTCAAATATTCACCTTAAACTAACTTGTACAATCTTTTCTCACTAATAAAACCAAACCAAAAATGCCGAAGATAAGTCATGTTTAGACTATCTTGTTTTTTTTTAACTGGTACATTCAATGTGTAAGATTGTATTTGTAACATCAAAAATGTACAAACTATTTTGCAAGGTACTATTACCAAACAACTATTTATTTAGTAATATAGTACAACCATTATTTACAAAACATAATTCGAAATCTATCACACTTAGTTTAGAAACTGATACAATATTTTTGACTATATTAAGTACAAAATAACATTCTTACAAAATTAAAGTCTTTTCGAAAAAAAAAAGTTGTATATAAGTGGTGCTTACAATTAAAGAAGCAACTCTTACACCATTATCCACTTGTAAGTTCACTTCATCGCTTCCAATCTATCTTTTATTTGTCAAGAACTGCACATCATTACAAATATAAGAAGCATATTCAATATCTAATACACATAAAAAACTATTCTTTTGTGATAAATTTATTTCAATAACAAACATATCGCGTGAAGCATTATCATGTTTCTTTTTAACCTTTATTGCAAGATACACTTTGTAATTTCTCTTTCAATATCTATCTTTCTCGCAATGGAAGCAAGTACCATTTGGTTTTATCTCAACAGCCTTAGTCTTTTGAACTCTATTTTTTTTTTTCTCAAAGTGATTTCTTTTTTTTTTGCTAACCCTTTTAACTTTTCCTATCATAAAGATAGAAGAAGTACCACTTTCAATCATCATGACATCACTTTTATTAAACAAGATGTGTGCTTCAACCATTTTTAACATATTTAAGTGTTCAGCTAAAGTGTATTCAATCTTGTTCCTATTAAAGTTCATGATGAAAATGAAAAGGTTTGAGGAAGAGATTGAAGAATAAGATTAATAGATAAGTCATTATCCATCACAAAGCCTAAATCTGTAAAAAGTTCAATGTAGCCAATCATCCTAAGAACATGATCATTCACCGAAGCCCTATTGGACATCCTAGACCATAAAGAGCCTTGGATATCTCATATCCAATCATTCAACTTTGCTTCCCAAATAACTCTTGAAGGTGAAGTAAAATGGATTTAGCATTCATTCTTTTATGTTGCTTTTGCAATTCATTGCTCATACCAACTAACGAATAACACTTTATAATAGCTTCATCTTCTTTTTATTTTTAAAATGCTTTTTTCTTTTCCTCAAATGCTTTTTCTACAACACTTAGGCATCAGTTCCTCAAGAATATAGGCAACATGCTCATAAGTAAGAACAATTCTTAAATTGTGTAATCAATCCAATAAATTGAGACCGGTAAACAAATTAACATCAAGTATGCATTTAAGTGAACTAATTAAAGTAGCTATTATAATCTATATTAGCATGCAACAAAAAAAATAGCAAACATGATTATTAATGAATAAATTAAGAAATGAACTTTATTCTTAATTAACTTCCACTATTTTAATCAAAATGCATAATCCTCTAATGTGCAAATAGAAAAATAAAGACATTTATTTTCAAGTGGGTATTGGAATTTCAATTAACAAAAAAATTATGACATTGCGTAACACAACAAATCACATATTTTTTAATTAGGTAAGTAACTCATATTAATTACAACTTATATAACCTTTAATTAATTTAGCTTATAAAGCACATATGACCTTGTGTGACGCAACAAATCACATTATTCTAGTTAAATCAAGCTCACCATTTTTTTTGTAAATTTAGCTTCATTTTTTAATCCTTATGTAACATAATAAAGTTAAATAATTACACTTAACTCACAATACCATATGTACAATGTACCAACCCATGACATTTAAATAAAGTATAAGTTTTGTGTAACACAATAAACGTAAACCAAATAGATGAATTCAATTAACTCATAAATGGTGGAGGGCTATTTAAATCATTCTTAATATCTTACATTTACGACTTAATATTTTAATCATGAGAGAAATTTATTGTAATTAATTTATTACGGTCTTATTAATTAAACATATATGACAATCATACAAACATATATCAACATGCATTAGCATATCATCAACCAAAGGCATAAAATTTGATCATGTGTTTCAAGCTTAACATATTAAATTTAAAGTGTATATTCTTAATATGATATTCAAGATAAAATATACATAACAAACACCTAGTGAAATAATCATGATTCCATTTAACATAAAGTATTCAACACTGGAAAACTTTACAAAATGCTTCACTCATTTCATAATGTATCCAACACTTGAATGCATTATGTTGCATTCAAAACAAGCATGAATATAGCTAAAACAATCACTTAATTAAATATTTAAAATTGAATATTTTAACAAAGCATTTAACACTTGAATTAGTCAAGTATTGTCGATTTTAGCCATTTTATTCAAAATTTCAGCACAAGCAACTTCAATTTTATCATGCATCAATTAATTTCTAGAATTTTAATAACTTTATAATTCCAAAATTAAATATATAATACACTCAATCAAAGCCTAAACATGTGCCAAAATAATCCACAAAGTTCCATGTTTAATCGAACACAACTAAGAATCAATTTCATCTTAAGATTATGCATGATCAATATTTATTAATAATTCAATAAACAACATATGCTCTATTACCACTGTTAGAATTCTTAGTATACTTATTACCCAAGATCTTATATTGAGTAAATTAATAGATAAAATTTAAAGTTTGAAAGTTAAATAGTTACATGTTTCTTGAACTTTTTGAAAAGTTCAACTCTTTGAAACTTTAGAAGGACTATGAAGACCTTCCTTTATATTTTGTCCACCCTTGATTGAATTTACTTGAGCTTGGATGAGTTTATTTAAGATAAAATTGATGATTTTTGTTGTTCAAAGCATGAAAAGATAGCAAAAATCCTAAAATCTAAAATTTGGAATTTTTTTTTTTTTTTTTACATTTTTATAATCTTTTATATATTAAATTAACACATCTCATGTACAAGTCACGTGCCTTCATTAAAGTAAATTTGATTTTTATCTTAAATTATATCCATGTAGTCATAATTGTGATAAGTGCTAACTTGTAATTATGCCATTTATCCATTTAATAAATCATACATATTTAATTTAATAATTAATATATAATCACAAATAATTATTATATATAATCATATTATATATTAATTATTTGGTAAAATATATAATCATATTATATATATTATAATTCACAAATTCATATATAATCTTATTATACACTAATGCATTTAGAAATTACTATAATACAATTTTATATTTAAGTGCTTAAACATTTAGAAATTATTTTAAGTAAGTTCCTTATCAATGTAGATGTG
This sequence comes from Khaya senegalensis, assembly GCA_032402905.1. Taxonomy (NCBI): domain Eukaryota; kingdom Viridiplantae; phylum Streptophyta; class Magnoliopsida; order Sapindales; family Meliaceae; genus Khaya; species Khaya senegalensis. Next base: position 3,024,547 of record CP135557.1, on the reverse strand, counting down.
AATTAATATGTTTACCATAAAATAGATAGTAGACATATATTACAATTTTAAATTAAACTCTTTAATTTATTTGATATTTAATAAATCATCTCATAATAAATTAAATAAGTCTATAAACCAAGATTAACATCTAGCAACATATTATGGCTATCTAAATTATAATAAAGTGATAAACTTCAAAATGAACCCTATATACCGTGCAATTCAATCCTTCTATTATACTATAATCCAATTAGATCAAGGTCATGGTAAATTGTTAAAAAATTTTGTATCTAATGCTATGTATAATGAATTTTGAAATTATGATTCATAAATTAAATCATCATTGAAAACTACTTCTCAATCATGTACTTCACTTTGGCCAATGATTATTGAATCATATCTCTATCATTTATAGAGTATACTCCTGTAATGTACTAAAGATAATAGATTTCTTATTGAACTTTCACTTATCTCTATAAACGTGGTACCATACTCAATAACTACCTATAATAAATCTCATTTAGATCCATCATAAATAATATCAAAGTATAGTATTTCACTTATAAAATAATTATAATATTCTCAAGTTTAAGAATCACTTACACTACTGATACAAAAAATGTATAATTCATAATTAATATAATTATCATTTGGATATTTCTATTATAAGTCAGTTCAGCAAATTCATTCTCTATTGAACACCTATACACGTACCTTATTATTCACAGACAAGTGATTTAGGATAATAACTACCATTTTCACTAGGTAAGTACAATGTGTATTAATCAATCTAATATTATAAAAGTCTTACTCTAAAACCCTCTGACTGATAACATTTAAGAATGATGCTACTAATATATCTATCTCATAAGTATGAAGTCCTCATAATCAGATATATATTGCAAACATTCTACAAACTTTATCATTATACATATAAATATATAAACAAATGATAAAAGTATATGCCATAAATAAAATATTTTATTAATAATCAAAAAGATTTACAAGAAAAAATGTTCATCACAGCTTCATACGATTAGCTTGTATGACACAATTTTAATATAAGTATCACTATTTTTGAGAACCTATCAACTATTTTGAATAGGTAATTATGTTGTCATCATGTTATTGGAAAAGCACCTAAAAAATGCAAATATTTTCTAATTAAAGTGTTAGCATAAATAATGAAGTGTACAATTCAATATTTTTATTAGCAAGTTTAGATGTGCTACACAATACATATCATTTGGACCACATCTTATAACACTCATGGCCAACAAATGTAACAAAACAAATTTTATAATGTTTTCATCACCCCAAAGTACCCATAAATCTTTTATGTATAAATCTCTCGCATGTATCTCACCTATTCATCAGCTCATAGTATGCGTATGAGTTTTTCTTTATAAAGAAGCTTATCACTTAGCACAAACTTAGATGTTCTTCTTAACTTCACATTTGCCAATGTTTTTTAAAGGTCAAGATCCATATTATACCAATTAATAAACTCCTCATGAAAAGTTGAATGCACTTACATGAATACCTCAAAAAAAAATACTACTATCAATGGATGTGACAACATGTCTACCAATTTATTGTATATGCCTTTCTTGTACTTTATCACAAGGTATATTTATTACAAGTAAGTCGTCCATTTCATGCATTGAGCTTGTTGTAATTAGGCCTATGTTTGTAGATATTATAATGGATAATAGTCATTGTGTACTCACCATTTTATTCTTAGGGAGGTAAACGTGACAATAATTCACTGCTTGATGTAGAACTAGTAACCATTTATCATATGTTAGGTAATTCTTCTTAGTGTCTTGAAATATTTTTGAGTAACATGTCACAAGACGCTCTTCTTGCATTAGAACAGCCCTATGGCATATCCTGATACATCTACTTCAAGCTTGAATGGTTTTCCAAAATCCAATAAAGTGAGAATCAACATTTCTTTAATCTTCTACTTCAATCAAAAAAATGTGTCTTTGTGTTCTTTTGTCCTTACAAATACTTGATTGGTTTTAATTAACAAAAAGAGATTAAAAGAAATAAAGAAAAAAGTTTCAAATAAATATAAAAAGGTACTAAAAAACACCCATGAAGCTTTGCACTTTTATCACTAAACAAAGATGTAACAATTTTGCAATCACTATTTCATTATTACCCATTATAAACCTAAGATATCTTAGGTTTTTTTTTTTTTTTAATTTTACTAAACTCACACTTTTTATGGTTTAGGTGTAATTGATGCTATTCCAAAATCTCAAACATCCATTATACATTGATGCCTTTTTATTAATATATATATATATATATATATATGTATAAAGTGGATGAATAGAGTGTAGCTGTGTAGTGGTTATCGTGTATGGGCTGTAATATGTAAGAAAGGGAAGCTTTGATAAGTGTTATAATAGTTGTAGAGGGAGGTATAATAAGCTTATGATAATGGCTGAAGGGTGAAATAAATATAATATTTTATATTGAAAAAATATAAATAGTGGAAAAGAAGTGAAGAAGTATAAAAGCTTATTTTTTTATTGATTTTTTGTTGTTATTTTTTTTTTTTGTACAATTTCAAAGAGTTAAGAACTTATTTATAGGTTTGTTAAGTTGGTTAGTGTACAACTAATTTATTTACATTTATTATTGTTAGATACAATTTAAATGAAGAAAGCTCACCACTCATTTGTGCTTGCTTTCCAAGTAATTTTGGATTGCTTTAGAAATATGTATCAATTTTAACATTCCTCTTTGATGCACATTTTGGTAACTCCGATCAAGTCGCATAATTGTTTAAACTTACCTCTTGGAAATGCTTTTGTGAATATGTTTACTTGTTGTTCTTCAATCTTCCAAATCTTTAACTGTATTTCTTTGTTTGCTTCAGCTTTCCTGATGAAATGATATTTGATGCTTATGTTTTTAGCTCAATTATGGTACAAGGGATTTTTCACCATTGCTATTGTTGATTTATTATCGTAATAGACTTTAGTAGTTTCCTTTTGTGTTTCTTTCATTTCTTCTAAGATGTGTTTAAGCCATATAGCTTAATTAGTAATAAGTGTAGCAACCACATATTCTATTTTTCTAATGATTGAGCAACAATTGCTTGTTTCTTTGATGCCCATGAGAAGATTTCTGAGCCAAGTGTAAATGCATAGCCTAAGGAACTTTTCATGTCATTTACGAATCCTACCCAATCACTATTTGTATACCTAATTAATGAATAATTTTTAAAGGTTTATATCATATTCCATAATCTTTTTTCCCTTGAAAGTAAACTTATCACATACATAATATTTGGTCTTGTGGCAATCAAATAAAACAAACTTTCAATAAGACTTTTGTAAAGTGAACCATCTATTTTTTTTAACCCTTTTTTTTTTTCTAAATTTTTCAGTAGTGATGAAAGGAGTTGCTATTGGTTTGTATCCATTCATGTTAAATTTCATCAGTAGATTATCTATGTATTTCTTTTGTGATATAAAGATCCTAAATTTTTTTTGGTTTATCTCAATACCAAGAAAATGGTACATTAAACTCAAGTTTATCATCTCAAATGTTTTCATCATATCTTCTTTAAATTCCATCATCATTTTCTTATTGTTTCTTGTATAGATAAGATCCTTAACGTATAAAAAAACAATAAGAATATCATTACTTTAGGTTTTGAAGTAAAGTACTAGCTCACTTTTACTTCTCCTTAATTCGTAACTAGTGAAATATTAATTGATTTAACTATATCAGGGTTTCAGTGCTTGCTTTAACCCATACAAAGTTTTTTTTTATTTGAAAATCTTATTTTTCTTTACTTGAAATCACGAATCTTTGTGGTTGCTTCACATATATTTCTTCTTCAAGGTACCTGTTCAAGAATGCTAACTTTATATTTAATTGATAAACTTGTCATCTTTTTTAAGTAATGAGTGCAATCAAAGGTCTTATTGTGTCTAAGCAAGCAATTGGAGCAAAAGTTTCATTATAGTTAACTCCATATTATTATAAGTATCCTTTTGCCATAAGACGAGCCTTGTGATTTTAGATTGATCTATCAGAATTATATTTTATCTTATATATCTACTTAACTCCAATGACTTCTTTATCTTTGGAAAGATCTGTCAATTCCCACATCTTATTTATCTCGATCATCTAGATTTCTTCTTCCATAACCTTTACCCATACTTCTTGTTTGAAGGAGAATTTATAGCTTTATGGTTCAAAAATTGTCAAATTACATGTCTCGTATATCTTTGATACAAACCTTGTTTTTCTTGGTGATGATTCTGGCAAAACGCCTTTTAATTCTTTCATTGGTTATTGTGTATGCTCCTCATCATCTTGTTGATGAATTTGTACTAGCAAAAAGATGCTTTTTCTTTTAACATTTTTTGTCTCCAAATTAAATGTTGCATCTTCATCAAATTAAACATCTTTATTATGATTATATTTTTTGTCTTTAAGCTATATACTCGATATCCTTTTAATTGAGTACTATAGCCTAAGAATATGCTTTTCTTGGTTTTCTCATCCAATTTGCCTCTTTTTTGTTTTGGGAGATGTATATAACATATGCATCTAAACACTCAAAGATGTTTAGCAGAGGATTTTCTTTTGGTCTAAGCTTCAATTGGCGTCTTGTATTATACTACTTTTGTTGGACACTTGTTGAGTAGATAGACAGCTGTGTATAGTACTTCTACCAAAAAAGTTTTGTGTAAACCTTTCTCTATTAGTATTGATCTCGTAATCTTTATCACTCTTTCTATTCTTTCTTTCAAATACTTTATTTTGTTCTGGAGCATATCTGACGGTTAGTTGATATTCCACACCTTCTTCTTCACAGAATTTGTTGAATTAATTGAAGGTGTATTCCTTCCATCGATCACTTATGATTGTTTTTAATTCTTGACTGCTTTACTTCTCGATAAAGGTTTTGAATTTCTTGAAAATTTCAAATACTTGCAATCTTTCTTTTAAAAAAAATACACCCATGTCATTCTGGTATAGTTTTCAATGAATAAAATGAAATACCTATTTTGATCGTGTAATAAAGTTTGCATCAACCTACAAATATTTGTATGGACTAGCTCTAACTACTTTTTAGCTTTTCATATTTTGCTGGATGGAAATGATTATCGATACTATTTCCTAAGCATGCATCCTTGACAAACATTATTTTTTCTGTTATCATTGGTAGGTCCTACATCATATTTTTCTGATAAAAGATCCTCAAACTGTTAAGGTTGAAGTGTCTAAACCTCTTATGCCATAGTCAGGAATCATCCACTTGTGCCTTCATAGCTGTATCAATAAAATGCTTTCAATTGATAGGGAAACATCTATTTTCTTTCATTTTTACTCTTACAATTTTCTTATCATATACTGAACAATAATTACCCTTAACATGTAGAGTAACCTTTCTTTATCATTTGTCCCATACTTAATAAATTTTGAGCTATATTAGCAATTGGAAGCTCATTATTTATGTACTTCTTGCCTTTTTTAGTAGTAACAACAATGTTACCTTTTCAAATAACCTCCACAAATTCACCATTTTTAATTCTTACTTTGTTTTCATTTTATTAAAGTTATAGAAAATTTTTTCATCTTTTGTCATATGATTACTACAACCACTATCTAAATACCATGTACCATTTTTCTCTTCAACAATATTTAGGTAGACATGAAAAAGATAATTTTCATCTTCTTTTTCTGTAGTAAAATTGGTTTGATTATTTCTTCTTAATATACAATCTTTTGCCCAATGCCCAAATTTTTTGCAATTTAAACATTATGGCTTTCTTTTAAACCAACAATCTTTTTCTGAATGACTTCTTCTTTTACAAATTCCAAATGAAAAAATATTGTTTTTATTTTCATCTTTTTGAGTTTCTTTATTTTTAGAGTGTTTAGCACCGTCTTTAGATTTTTGAGACCACATATTAACCTTATATTGAAAGGCATTCTTTAGAGGATTTTCATATCTCTTTTTTAGTCTTTCTTCGTGTAATTCAAGAGAGCCTATTAATTTTTCAAGAAATAAGGTTGCTATATCCTTAAACTGCTTAACAGCAGTTACTAAAGGATCATATTTTACAGTGTAAGTAAGTAATTTTTTTGCAATATTGATTTATCAGTTAAATTTTCACCGTAGGCTCTTATTTGATTAACTAATTCTTATATTCTTGAAAAATAATCTTTAGCAGTTTCATTATCTTTCATTTTAATATTTGCAAATTCATTTCTCAAATATTGGAGTCTGTTGGTACGTACCTGTTTGGTTCCTTGAAACTCCCCCTGCAATATATTCCATGCTTCTTTTGCTGTTATAGCTCTCACGATACTTGAAAAAATATTGTCTACCATTGCTTGCTGAAGAGCAAATATTGCTTGAGAATCTTTTTGTACATTTTTCTTTGGTGTCTTCTTCTGAATGGTTGAAAGAGTGAAAATATCTTCTAAGACGTTATTTTCTTCTTCAATAATCTTCCATAAATTTTGAGAGTGAAAATATCTTCTAAGACGTTATTTTCCTTTTCAATAATCTTCCATAAATTTTAAGAGTGAAAATACGTCCTCACTTTAATGGCCCAAAAATCATGATTTTTCCCATGAAAGACTGGAAGGGGAGTAGAATAATGGTTGGAATTGGCCATTGTTTTAGAATATTATGCCCAATAGATAACCGAACAAAGCTCTAATACTACAACGATTTTTTTTATTAAAATAATGATTTCTTTAAGGCACGCAATGACAAAGTTGTCAATAAAAAGCTAAAGGATATAATTCATAAGTCGAACAAAGATTGTCAAGTAGTTGTAAAAACTAAATAGCATCACAAACAATTCGAATAGACCTTATTGCATCTTAAATGTCATCTTTTATGTCTCTTTGTTGCAAATCTAAACTTGGTAATATCCATATTTTTTATCAAGCTTGGTAAATATGGTAACATGTCTTAATTGATCCAATAAATTATCGACATTGGTAAAAGGTATTGATTCTTAATGGTGATTTTGTTAAGAGCTCGGTAATCTACACACATGCACCACCCTCAATCTTTCTTTAGTACTAATACAATTGGTAAGTCATAAGAAGAGCTGCTTGGCTTAATGATTTATGTGTCTAGTAGTTCTTATACATGTTGCTTGATTTCTTTTAGTATGATCAATTTTTGTTGACCACGTACTTCTTCTTATCTTTCTTAAACTAATATTGTTGAGCACGCTAGTAGTAGATAGCATCTTATTCTCATAAATGTAAAATGCCAAAAATTACTTGACAAATATTTAAAGAGACCACTTTATAAGTTAATTCGTCAATGTATTGATTGGTGATGATAAAGTGAAACTTGCATTAGCGATCAGTCTTGAGTTCTATGTTTTTTTGTATCCATCCAAGCAGGTATGGTCATAGATGTAAGATTGTTTTTAATCATAGTTTTTGGACCAAACTTGTTGAAATCAAATTCTCTTAACTACCAATATTAATGATAGCCTTGATGATATCTTGTTTTACTTGAATCCGTAAATAGCTCTTTCTTTTCATCATATACTATCAGAAAACTTGAGTTTTTCTCTTTCTGCATTGCCATCATAATCAAACTCTTATCCACCTCTTTGACTTGTCCATGTTCAATGTGATTGTTAGAAACTTACGTTATTATCGTATGTTTGCCTTTATCATCTTTTTTCCATCTTATGGGATAAAGTTCAAGATGTAGCTTACAATATTCCCCTTTTCATGCCTTCAAATTTTGCAATGTTTACAGTGTTTAGTTGACTTGGATAGAGATGCTAAGTTATCCTTTTGTTATATGGAATAGGTTGCACTCCATGCTTATTTTTCTACTTTACACTGTTCAACTTTATTGCTGCATTAAATTATGCCAACATGACTAATAGTCTTGAGAATATCCAATAAGGTAGAATTCATTGTGTAAAGGACAAGTAAATTCTTACTATCTTACTTCTTTATCGTCATCAATCTTCAAGAATGCATTATACAAAGCTAGTACATGGCTAGTTAATTTCAATAGTGCAAATGCAACCTTCTTGTTATTATTAAATTCATAGAAGGTGAAGTAGGTATTCAATTGGTCCACTTAAGAGTCTAACTTCTTTGTGTCAATAGTGTTGTCAAACATGAAATGTCGATCCTGGCCTTAACTTTGAAAGGTTGAGGTTATGCTACCGTGAACTAGTGGTTGTTATCACAATCCTTTTTTATGACAGTCATGTCTATTTTAGTTACCAGCCGAGCTTATGGAAGAGAAATTACATCAACATTATTCTTCCTTTTTGAAGTTGACAAAGAGGATGGTTGAGCTTGAATCCAATTCATGATGGATTTCAATTATATGGTCAGCCCATCAACTTTGTCTAATAGGTCAGACTGATCAGCTATATATTCTTCGTCAGTTGACATTATAGTCCTATTATTTCTTACTAGTTGTAGATGGAGCTCTACAATGAAGAGAGGCTCATCCGTTGCTTAGTATCCAGACTTAATTAACACTATAAACTAGCAGATTTTCTATAGTGAAAAATGTAGGCTCTGATACCAAAACATGATCTACATGCATCAAGAATAATAAAAGCAAGTTGTCAATAAAATATGGTAGGAAAAAAAGAAAATGAAACTGAGTGAATTTTTGCATAACAAAAGAGTTGTTAGTTTTCTTAAATAACTCAATCTAATTACAATAATGATTTTTTTTCTCCCTTTTCACTTCCTCCGTGGAGCACTATATATATAGGCTTATAGTGGGAAAGTCCTACAAGTTAGGTGGATTACGTCTTATGAACTAGTACTTCTCCATTACCTAAGAAGGTGAGGCAACAATTTGTAAGAAGCTAAGTCATTGATGGAAAGTATGGGTGTTTGAGTTTTGATTTGTTAAATTGAAAATATTTATTATATTATATATTAAGCCGAGATTTGTTTGTTAAATTAGATATATAAATGTAAAAATATATAATTAGTTAGGATTTGTTTAACGTATTTGTTCATAAATGAGTTAAAATGGATATTTGAAAGTATATTAGGACATATTTCATATTTACTAAAGAGTTGGGTTATTTTATAAATTAAAAATATTTTTAGTGTCTTATTAATATTGTAAATTGGTGAATATTTTTTTTTTTTAATTTTACCTTGTAATTATTATTATGTTATAATATTACTAATTATAAGGTCATATTTACTAATTAATATATTTAGAGAGTTTATTTTAGTGTCTTTAAGATTATCTCTAGTTTCTTAACTAAAGGTAGGAAAATTGTTGTAAGTGGAGAATTTAATTGTTGTTATTTGAGTTAGTAAATGTCATTATTAATTTTACTTGCGAGGTGATTCTAAGGAAGAAAATAAATCAATAGAAGTGAAAAACATCTTGTTTTCAATTTTGTGAGATAAGTGGTTATATGCAATTGAAATGAATTTAATTTTAAAAAATAAAGAGTAAAACTTTTATTTAAAATTCAAGCATATACATATAAATTTTCTGAATATATGTATATGTGTAAATTAATTAATTGCAAAATCAAGATAGAATAATTTTACATGAAAATTTTATTTGTATGAATTCAACAAATTAAATTTCAATTGCTCATGTTATATTTAGGTTGAATTCATTTAATGTGACTACTACATAAGGATGAAATTAATTTTTTTTGTAATTTTATTAAAAAATTTAAAATATTATTATTTTTATTAATTGAGTTTTATATTAAATATACAATTGTTATAGTCATAATTAATTAAACACTAATAACTTTGAATGTGATCTATATCCTGTGATGAAAATCTGTAAATAAAAATTAAGTAAAGTAACAACTCTTAAAAATAATACATCAAAAGTACATAGGCCATTGAGACAGTAGTTCTTATAAATAATGTTTTAGAATTACCTATAAGATTTGTTAAATAAAGTTTGTTTATCATAAAATAATATTTATTTTATTTATTTTGTTTGGTAATTAATTTTTGAAATTTCTCATATATATATATATTTATTGAGAGATTTCAAAAATTAACTACATTTATTGGTAGTTAATCATATTTTATTTATTTTAAAAAATTTTATTGTATATAAATACCCATTAGACATTAATTCATCCCTACTTTTTAAGTTTTGGTAAGTTTAGAGACAAGAAGTTGGAAGTTTTCCAACTAGAGGACTTTCTATTGTATTTTTTATGTGTGTAAATATGAAAATATAACTTGTCTAATTTTAAATTAGTATGTGGATACTTAAATGATAAAAATCAATTATTTTTGATGTTGAGAAGAATTTGATGAAACTGAATACTTTTAAAAGTGTTTAAATTTTGTTTGTAAGTTTTATTTATTGGAAAATATCCATTTATAAAAGGAAAGTTTATGGCATTTTAAATAGTGCATACCATAATTGGCAAACAGTTACATAATTTTAAAAACTAAACCATTAGAGAGAAAGTAAATTAATGAAGACGCCAATTTGATTACAATAGCGTATATCATGCTTTATTGTGTGATTTTTGCCTTAAGCCATGGGAAGAATATTTTGAGAATAAAAATTCAAATCAGTTATAAGTTGTATTTGTATCACCAACATATTTGTAAACAAGGGGCAGATTCTCAAGACATTCAGAACATCTAGGAATTTTCATACTTTAAGAGACATTAGATACGAAATTTAATGACAAGATACATCTGATTCGATAGTTAGTCAATAAAAAAGGTATTTCATATATGCATTATGCATTTTTGCTGTATTAAATATAAGCATGTATCGATTTCTCTGTAACATTTTCTTGATCTTAAGAAGTAAACATGAAACCTGTGTTTAACGTTCATTCTTTCTAATACTTATATTCTTTGCTGATGTCATAATGGCATTGGATACTTTTTGACTCACGGATACACCATCTAAAAGAAAAGCATAAATTTTTCTGAGTGCTCATGTTAGCATCAGGTTACAATCAAAACAAGCACGAGAGTCAATGTAACTTCATTCAAGATGTTGTTACATCACGATAGTTAGTTAGTCTTCTTCCCAGTAAAGTCACTTGTACATTAGTGTTTGAATAAGAGAATTGCCACAAGAATATAAGCAAAATAAAAAATGGAAAAAGTTGGAAACTTGAGGTTATAATTCAAAACTACTATCAGGTTTTTAGAAAATGAAAAAGTAACTTGATTTCAGAAATGGTTTAACGTAATAAGATAGGGTTCTTGTTTGATAACATTTTCACTGGAGTTGGCATTCAAATGGTAACCAATAAATAAGGTAGATTTACGTGTGTATTGTCATAAAATGTCACAAGACCATCCCTTAAATCTGGCAGCATCATTTGCTTTATTTTTGCAACTTGCAAAAAGATATAGGAACCTTGGAGTTGGACATAGACAATAAAAAAAAAAAATTAATATTCTAAGGCTATACTCTTGTAAATGTCTTTGCTCAACTCCTTACTTTTGAAAGAAACCTAGAGCACAACAACCTTTCAGGAAACATTATATTAAGCTAATGTTGCAGCTAGGAACAACAACCGTGCCTAAGCAGAGGAAAAATCAAAATCCAAGAGGAAAAGGTTTAAGGAAATGCAGGGAGTAAAAGAGGCTTCGAAGAAAGAGAAAGAGGCAAGCAATGCCAAGAAAAAGGTAAATCTAAGCCCACTTGCTAGACTTGCAACAAAAAATTTGCAAACATTCACTGTCTGTTAGTAGTGTTTTAATCAAGACTTCAAGCTCAAGGGAATAAACAACTAATATTCATTATCTGCCTATGCGACTGCACAAGACTTACCCAATGAGAATGACTAGTATCTTGATAGTGGGGCTATAAACTATGTGACATATGAACTCAATAATTTGTACTCGAAATCAGAATACAAAGGTAATCAAAACTTAACTAAAGTGGATGGCAAGAAACTTAAAATGTCTAATGTAGGAGATAGTTACCTGCATCCAAAGAATTCACCCCCTTTGAAACTTAAAAAACATCTTGCATGTTCCTCAAATAACCAAAAACTTGTTAAGCATTTCTAAACTCAACTCTAATAATAATCTTCTTGTTGAATTTAATAGCCTAGATTGTATTGTGAAGGACCGGATACAGAGGCTAGAATGCCAAAAAAAAAAAAAAAAATGAAGAAGACTGTAAATAAGTCTTCAGTTAGGAATCTAAATAATTTTAAGTCTTTGTTGTCTATTACATTCTTTGGTTTTTTTTTTGTTCTGTTAATGGTGATGATCCATTGAACATCGAGTCTGAGTCTATCTTGAATTCTGCATGTAATCAAGATAAATTTGTCATGTAACAGATATGCTTCCTAGGAAAGTTAGGCATCTAATTACCAAATTCTTAATATTTGTTAGTCATGAGAAATATTTCTTATATCAAAGAATACCGTGTATAATCACTATCAATTAAGTATATTTTTCCAACTTTCCTTTACGAGGAAGTTAATTTATTCTTATCCATATCCTGTAACTAAAGAACTTCAAATTAGTCATTATGATTGTTAAAATATAAATCATAACATATATTTAACATGATAACTAAAGAATTACTACGAATATATAGAAGAGACAATAATAAAATTATAATTGCGACCAATTATCTTTTAGAGATGTTAAGACGAATAAAATATATTAAATTTACATTATCGATGAATTTGTCTTAATTCTCTTCACTTTTATTAGTGTCAAATTAGACATTTAATTTTAATGTATAAATATATTATCAATATTTTTTTTTATCACTATAATAATAATAATAATTTTCATACTCATAAAAATTTTGCTTTTTGGTAATTTTTCATATTTTTATACTTTGTAATTGTCATAACATATGACCAGTGGGCAATGATGTGTCTCTTTTAACATTTTAACCATTCCATTGTTATTGTGTGTATTTACACAGATAATTGAGAATTCTATTTTATATTCATTTTTAAAAATGTTAAATAAATAAATAATGATGATTGACAATAAATAAAAGATACAAAGATATTTTAAATAATTATAAATTTAGGATTTCACAATTATCATAGCAATACCACATTAGAGGTATAAAAGTAAAGAAAATATTTTTCAAAATATTATTTTAACAATAATTTTACCACATTATTTTAGTTGTGAGATATTTATAAAAAAATAAATGCGCTGAATTATATTCAACAATAGAATTATAATATTACAATTTTATTGAATATTTCAGGTTTTTATTTTGGATGAAATATTTCTCTTTACTATCATAATAAAAATCAAAAGAAACATAAAGTGAAAAATTATAACTTTCAATTTATCCTAAAGAAATATTTATTTTTTTATTTAAATATTATATTTTAGACTCAGCATATTCATAATTCATTTTAACATATAAAGACCATAAAAAGGTTAATCGAGCATATAATCAAACTTAGAACTTCAAGTTCATGATATTTTATAAATTTACAACTTTAAGTTTTTATACCATGACCTCACTTTAATACCAATCACATACCTTTTAGCCAAAGCTTAAGCTGCCAGTCAAGTTGCACCATAACCCCTTTACACCTTGGTAGCGCAGAGCTTCACACAAAGCGGTAGGTGGACATAAAGGTCTTTGCGGTGGACCCATAACACATAAGCACGCCAATATCTTGCTTTGATCAATAAGTGATCTCGCATGAATGGTCCCCTTATAATGTCCACGGGGGTCAGCGAATCCGCTTAGGAAATTTTTGAATCTTTATGACTAGCTCTTTTTTATTTTTTTTAATTAAATTAAAAAAAAAAATTGATGTCACCTGATACTAATAGCGACCATGCAAAGCCACCAGTGATCTCACGTAGAGGCCTAATGTCAGCCATACAAGGCAGTAACACGCGCAAGGCCCTTCGAGACATTGTGCTAACGGGCCGCCAATCGCAGATTTAGTTTTTGATTTTTTGTTTTTAATTTTTTTAAATTTTTTATTAAAATAAATTGGATGATAGGTATGCTTAGAAAAAGAACATGTATTCCAGGCATTTAGGCATGGGCATCTTGGTTTAGTTTAATCTAGGCCAAATTTAAACAATTCAAATTTTCATTTTTAATTTGGACTAAACTAATTCAAATTGAAAATAAAGAATAAATTGAATCAATCTAAACCAATACTTGTGGGTTTTGTTCGATTCAATGGTTTGGAGTAAAAAATAAAAATTATTATTTATTTTATTGGCTTTAAACTCAAATATAAATTTTTTTTTAATTTTATATTTATTAAATTTAAATAAGTCATTATTTTTTTACAAAAATAATAAAAATATAAATAAAATATAATCTTTAAATAATTTAAACGATTCTATTTTTATAATTTAGACCAAATCTAGGCCAAAAGTTGAACCAATCTTATTGGTATGGTTTTTTTTTTAAAGTAGAATTAACTTGATAAATTTTTTAAATCGATCTAAATTATTAGTTTAATTTGATTTTAATCAATTCTCTACAAAAGTGCACAACCCTGGTAGCTTTATATATACAAGTAACATATTTAACTCATACAATTTCCTAAAATGCTAATTGTACTAATAGTAAACAGAGCATTTACTATAAATAATAAATATTAAATTTTGTTAAAACTATATTTATCTAAAAACAAAATTTTATTATAATAATATTTTTAATTAGACTGAAAATATTTTTTAATAATATTTTACAAATATTAGCTATCAAATAATATTTTATTTTTTAAAAATAAAATAAAAAAATTTATTCAGTAATATGATGATTTTTTTAATTTATTTAATTTAGTATTAATTAAATAAATTTAAAAAATTTATATATTTTTATTCATTCAATAAAATAAACAAAAATTAATCATATATTTAACAAAGATATAAAATAATATTATAAATAATATTTATTGTATTTAACAAAAAATAATATAAATAATTAGTAAATAAATTTGAGTCATTCAATGCTCATACACACTTTAACATTTACTTACCCAATATGTTTTAAAACTTATTTACAAAGTAATATTGTTTTAGAAATTTCAATATTTAAAAATTTTAAATTAAAATATAAAATATTTTAAAGTTTTAAAATTTGAAGAAAATTAAAATTATAATAATTTATTTAATCATTAATAAATAATTTCATATTTTATATTTAGAATATTTTCACATACCTCCCTTAAAATTTAGAAAAATCACACACATATATAAACATTTTTAAAACTAACTTAGAGTAGTTTTTAATAGTAACATTATTATGTTTGATTATTATTAGACTAACCAAAATAATAAAATAATTAAAATAACTTTATCTACATAAATTTTATAAATTAGTAATATTTTTCACATATCTTTATTATGATTTAGATAATTAACCAAAAAAAAAATTTAATTATTTTTTATATTTTAATATTTAATTTATTTTAATTTAATTTGATAAATATAAATAAATTAATAAATTAAGTGCTAAATTATTGCACATATCTAACCTATTGCACAAAATTAAAATGTTACACTTTTGAGGAGTTGTAAATAAAGAAAGATTTTAGTTTTTAATATTATTAATTGCTAAAATTAAATTAAATGTGATAAGGAATCATTATCTTTGTGTGGAACCCATAACTTCAATACACACACACATACACGCATACGTATATATATATATATATATATTAAGATTTAATATTTAGAATTTTAATTTATTTAATTAAATCGTGAATATCAAAGAAAACTTCTATTAAATATATATTTTTTAATAAAAGTAAGATATACACATTTATAAATTACAACCGTAGTTTTAAAATACATTTCTAAAATTTTGTAAAATAAAACATGATATGTCGCTTCTCAAAATTATTGCTGTGTCTCAAAAGAACCACCCGGAGTCGTCCTGTCGCTAATTATACCCGAAAAAACAATCAACTACAGAGGTAAGCACTTGAAAATTGTTTAATAAGAATCACAAATTCTAACAAGTATATATTCAATTTAATCCATTCACTAGAATAGCACCTCTACCACATGAATAATAATTTCTATAAAAATTTCGATAAAAGTTCACTTATATATACTACACTACTTGCAAAGAAAGCTAGAACACTTCCAATATTATTCAGTGATAACTTACTACTTCTTCAACAGATATCAATACCACTACACATTATCTTTTAGTACGCAGAAGTATTTTGTTATACATTTTTTTTTCTCACTCTTTTTTGTTAAATTTCTATACCATTCTAATTCTATTTATTCTATTTTTTCGTTTAAAATTTGGATTCTATTTTTATATTCTATTCTGTATTCTAACAATATAGTATACATATTAAACTGTATAACATACATTAGCATGTAAGCAAAATAATTTATTACATTTCATTTATTTTGTTCTGATTCTGATTCATTTTATTTTGAATTGGTCATAATTAGGGTAACTATGGATCATGACCACAATTTTAATACAATCATCATCCTACATACCCATAAATAAATTCTGTTCAAATTGTATAAATTTTGTGCTGTCATGCCACCCCAACCAAAGCCCACACCAGAGCCACGTCCTCCCAAATATGATCCACAGTTATCCTAATTATACAATTTTCTTTTATATCCATTATTATCACTTTACCCTTAACTATTCTCAAGAAATAATCATAATTATATAATTTTCTTTTATATCCATTATTATCACTTTACTTTTAACTATTCTCAAGAGTATTTCGATAATTTCATATTAACTATAATAACTACATATAATATATTTTCATAATTTTCTTACCAACATTAAAAAGAATTTACATTTTTATAATTTATTACCAACATTAAAAAGAATTCATACACATTACTAAATTATATAAACACAAGTGTATGTCCTCATAATCAAAAATCATAATAAAATAATAATACCTATTATTACACACACACACATACATATATTAATATGTCCATATGTACTGTACTATAACGCCATACCATACATTATAATTAAAATATATAATGTTGTAAAGGTATTTTAAAATACTTTGATATAACGATCGATGTTGACAGAATATATTATACATTTTAATACAATCTATTCTATTTTTGATAACTGATCAAAATTATCCTAACATTTTTAAATTTCATAAACATACCCATTCTCAATCAATAGAATTTAATTCAATATATTCCATAACTATATCTATAAATTAATATACTCATCAAAATATAACACAATAGAATGCATATGATTATTCAAACTCCCTGATAACTGAATTTTTTATTATTTCTTTATTCTAATATCTTCTATTTTTATCCACCTAAGTCAAATTCTACCAATTCTAATATTTTACAATACATTTATAAACATATATAAACATATCATAAAATAACATTTAGGGTTACTCAAATAATAACTAAAATTATCATTTTATCCTTTTCTCTATTTATCTTCTATTTTAACTAACTAAATCAAGTCTAGTCAACTTCATTGTTTTCACCATACCATTATTAATGCATAATCTTCTCTAAAATCAGCATGTAATACCTCAATAAACAATACTCAAAATTTTTAATTTTGCTCTTTTTTCATTTTTCTTATAATTAACACATCTAAATCGATTTCTATCAATTTTTTTTATTCCCTAATACATTTATACATTTTTTTTTTACACAATTTTATTCACTTCAATTTACTTCCCAAACATTTAATTTCATAAATTATGCATCAATTTTACAAAATCTCTAAATTACCAAGTTAAGGTTTAGAGATCTTACCTCAAATCTAAAATTAATGGCAATTACACCAAATTCAAGTTAAAAACACCTAAATCACCATTTAAAACCATAAACTACTATCAAAATCACTTTTCAACAAATCCATAAACTGAAACTTAATGAAATCAAAAACTTTTACCATCAAATTAAAACTCTCGACGTGTAGAACAATTTTTTTTTTTTACGGTAATGCGTTTAATTAGACAAATTGTGAGATTTTATTTGATTTTTTTCAAGAAAATAAAAAAATTTGAAAGAAAAAGGAAATAGTGATTCATAATAAGAGAGAGAAGGAAGAAAATAAATTTATCCAATTTTGAAAAATCAAAGAGTTTTGTCTAACTTAACATTTTAAAAATTGTACTTTTACTCAATAACTTTTTAAAATTTATATTTAATTTTTAAGAAAATTATGAGACTATCTAAACTATTTTTAAATTCTTTTACTTTAGTCCATCAGTTTTAATCCTACTTTTTTATTCAAATTTATTGTGAAAAGATCATTTTATCCATAATAAAGAAAATTAGTTATTTTGGTTCTTTTTCATTATTTCTAAGGGAATTCACATTCAAATTTGATCCTACTTTTTTCCTACATTTTATTTACAACATTTACAAGAGTTTTAGGTGATTGAAATCTGGTAGAATCCTTCATACCCTTGGCGTAATGACTATTTTACTATTTTTAGTAAAATTATCTTTTTTCATTCAAAATAGTAATTTTGACATTTTTAAAATTATAAAATCTATTTTTCCTTCTAACATGCTCTATTTTACTAATTTACATTCTCAACATTTAATTTGATTAATTAAAACTTTATCGAAATGATAATTTTACCCTTTTTATCAATAGTATCTATTTTTACTAAATTTTCTCTAAATGCATTTCTAAATGTTCTCTTCTATATTTCTCTACTCCAATACTATTACTATATCTACTTCAATGTGAATATAATAACGAATTTAGGCAATATTTAAATTTGAGGATGTTACACTTTGTATATATTTATTAAAGTAAATTAAATTGAATGATAAAATCTAAAAAATAACTTTTAGAATTACCTTTTATTAATTTTGTAAATTTTAAGAAAGTAGATAAAAAAATTATTAATATGTGAAATTTATACATACAAAATTATTTTAATCATTTTATTATTTTAGTTAATAAACTAACGATAAAATATAACGATATTACTGTTGAAGAGTACTATTTTATAGTATTGAAAAAATTTGTATTTGTGTATAATTTTGTTAAATTTCAAAGAAGGTACTTAAAAATAAATACAATTTGACATTTTGGTGTACAAAATAATAAAATGCATTATGTAAAAATAATGGAATTAGTTTAGTGGAGTTGTCATGGTTTGATGTTTGATGGAAATATATAACATTTAGTAACGACAATGAAAGTTGATGTAATAATATTTTAACTTTGTAAAGAAATAGGCACAGGCAATAGTATAAAATAACAATATTATGAAACAGGTTGGTTGAAATTGAATCGAAGATTGAAAAACTAAAATAGGTTAGGTTGTGGTATTGAGTTTCAATCAAATGACAGCTATTACGCAAATTATTGACTAACAATAACATCATCTACTAAATTTATCAAAATACTATAACATTAAATGCCCAATATAAATAATATTTCTATAAACACATAATTTATGCAAATTTAAACCAATAATACGCATGGTGACACCACATCACACAATGCAAAGTAAATCATTATTTTAAATTACGGTGGAATATATAAAAATTGGAGGATAATTTATCCCAATAATTAATTAATTAATTAATTTAGATGAAAGTTTTGTCCTCAAAAGAAATCCAATTTGATATCACAATTCTTTTTTCACCGTATATTAATGTGAAATACGAGGCAACATCTAATATATATATATATATATAATATACCATATATCTTTCAATAAATAATCTTAAGTGATAATATAAAATTTAAAAAAATTTAATATTAAATTTAAAATATAAAATAAAATATTTAAAATATTTAATAAAATATTTAAAATATAAAATAAAAATTTTAAATTATCAAAGAAAAATTTTTTTAAAAAAATTTATATGTATAATTACGTCTATTATATGATGGAGAATCCCTAAATATAATAATAAGAATAAGATAGACTGAATAGATTACAAAACGTGGTCCGCAGACAATTAATTTCGTTGGAAAAAAACCTCCCTACAAAATCATGTCTTTGCACCGACAGTCCTTGCTGTCGACTGCCAGATGTCTTTCTCACCTTCCTAAAATATCCCTCCCTACTAATCCCCCAACTCTCAATTCCATGAGTTTTAGAAGTGTACCCACGCTTTCTTAAGCAAACAAATGTAATCTTATTAAATTTCTAAATTCATTCCACAACTCCAACCACACCACACCCCACCCCCGCGCCTGCCCTCCCCTCCCCACCCTCCACACCGCCGCCCCTTCCACCCCCACAAACACACACCACCCACGCACACCCACAACCCCCACCAAAAGCACTCCCAAAAAAAACAAAAAATAATTATATGAATAAACCCATGCTTATTACTGAAATTATATTATTTTGTTAATTAAAATTATGATTGCATGATTAGTATTAACTACATTAAGGAGGATATTTTAGTAATATGACTACGCGTGCAAGTGATTACAGTCTTTTTCTTTTTTATATGTCCGCTCGACTAACGAAAGCTCGCTCGCCATGTGAAAGAAAAGCATTTATCTTGCCATCATTCAGTCTGCTTGATGCAGATCTTGATTTGAGTCGTCCAACAGAGACAACGCACACATTCACTTCGAAATCTCTGCATCGAGAAATGGAGTTTTTTCTGTCTTCAGTCACTGGATCCATTACCAAGTTCAGTGGCTTCGCCGTTCTGTTTGTGCTTTTGCTTTCTTTCTCCACTTTTACCTCTACAGGTCAGTGTCCTGTTTAAGTTTTCAAGATCATATTTTGTTGCTTTGCTGCATGTTCTTTTCTTGTTTTCCGAGTCTGGGATTTGGTTAGTTACCGGACTAGTGTGACATTTTGCATGAACTTCACCATGTAATGAGAATTTAAGACTTTCTGCAACTTTTTGTTGTCTTGGTGAAATGAAGGATTGTTCTTCTAATTTTAGCTTTAAATTTTGATCTAGTAGTAGTTCCCTATGTTTTGAGATTAGGTGTAAGATTGTGGCATGTGACAGGCAGGAGTGTAGAAAGATTGAATCTTTTGGCTAATTTAGCACTTGTTTTGATCCCTAGATGTTCAAAGTTAAGCACAAGAATATTAAGAGTTGGCAACAAAATGGTTGATTGGAATGTGAATCTGGTAAAAAGCTACAACAAATAGTAATGTTTCTCATTCCATGCATTGATTGTTTGGTTATTTATTTTACTAATGCAGATATTGCATTTTCAAATGACATGCGCCTTTCACGAATGAATTATGTAAGATTTGGGATCTGGATTTTAAACATGCTTGGTTTACATCAAATGAGCAGGATTAGCAAGAATTGTGATTAGTGAGTTCTATGATGGTTGAAATTTCCAGATTTTTCTTGTATTTGGACATGAATTTGGGGTAAGAGAGAGTCGATTGAAGAGAGGAAGAGTTGACCTTGTAATCATCTTATGTATGCTGAAAAGTTCTGCTTTTCTTTGTTCCTCTAGTCCAAAAACCTGATCATGTTTGTGGTTGAGCTTTGTGTGTTGCTCTTTATAATTGGATATTTTTTTCTTTGCTTTTCATATTTGAACCTTAGTTATATTCTAATAATATAGAGCAATTGGATATTTTTTTTCTTTGCTTTTCACATTTGAACCTTGGTTCCATTCTAAGAATATAGAGAACTAAAATTTAGTCTTTTTCACTGGATGTTTCTGCAGAAGCCTATGATGCACTGGATCCCAATGGGAATATCACAATAAAATGGGATATAATGAGCTGGACTCCAGATGGCTATGTTGTAAGTATTAGTTGATGATGAATTCTTTTATGATGTAAAGATATTTGCAAAAGTTAAATTAGAATCAGAAACAATAACATTAGATTATGATTCAATACATAGAAATACATGATGTTGTTGCCAACTGTTTTTCTAGTTTTCCCCTTGGTGTTCATTTACATCAAATCAAGTAAAAGAAAAATGTCATTTCAAATATATAAAGTAGATTTTCTTTTCGGAATGACTTTGGCCATGGCCTTCAATTTCAACTTTGAGTGTTCTACCTTTTTTGAAATTTGGAGAACTGAATCTAGCTCTCTCAATATGCGTGTCTATTTCCTTGAATTTTATTTCTCAAGGATTCCCTGAATTTTGATGTAAAACATTTGTAATGTTGGGTTTGGCAGGCTGTTGTTACAATTTACAACTTCCAACAGTATCGCCATATTCAAGCACCAGGTTGGACATTGGGGTGGACATGGGCCAAAAAGGAAGTCATCTGGGGCATGATGGGAGGCCAAACCACAGAGCAAGGGGATTGTTCAAAATATAAAGGGAACATCCCGCATTGCTGTAAGAAGGATCCAACTGTTGTAGATTTATTGCCAGGGACACCTTATAATCAGCAGATTGCAAACTGTTGCAAAGGGGGAGTAATAAACTCATGGGTCCAGGACCCAGCCAATGCAGCGAGCTCATTTCAGGTCAGTGTGGGTGCTGCAGGAACAACTAACAGAACAGTGAGAGTGCCCAAAAATTTCACGCTAAAAGCCCCAGGGCCTGGATATACTTGTGGACCTGCCAAAGTTGGTAAACCAACTAAATTTGTTACAGCGGACAAGAGGAGAGTCACTCAAGCAATGAGTAAGTCTCTTGCTAAAATAATTTATACTGTTATGTAGAGGTGACTGCATATATCTATCTGTTGTATATATCCAGCACCATGATATTCTGATTTTCAGATTCAGACTTAGATGTGATGCCTGGTAACATGCTAATGGTATATTCTCATTTGTATAATTTCAGAGTATAATAGCATATGGTTCTCTATGTTAATATGGTAAACCTATACTCCTTGAAATGGTCTAAAACTTGAAGTAAGATGTAATAACAACCATTTGTCTGGCTCTTGACATGATTAACAGAACTTTCAATGTCCTAACTGTGTTTTAAGATAACCTTGCCTACATCTTATTGCAGTGACCTGGAATGTTACATGCACGTATTCTCAGTTCCTGGCTCAAAAAACACCCACCTGTTGCGTTTCCCTCTCTTCCTTCTATAATGACACGATTGTAAGCTGCCCAACTTGTGCATGCGGCTGTCAAAACAATGGAACAGAACCTGGGAGCTGCATAAAGTAAGTTCTCACAATTATCTTTTGTTGCAAAATTCACCTCTTTTTTTCTTTTTTCCTCATCAAATGCTTCTCAAAATATGTCTCCATGCTTTTTGGTGGTTTTTCTGAAGCTGCTTCTGATATTTTACCTCTCATGATATCTTAACAGGCCAAACACTCCACACTTGGCATCAGTTGTTAATAGTCCAGGCAAGCTCAATAGACCTATGATCCAGTGTACTAGCCATATGTGTCCTGTGCGAGTTCATTGGCATGTAAAGCTCAATTACAAGGAGTACTGGCGTGTGAAGATCACCATCACTAATTTTAATTACGCAATGAATTACACACAGTGGAATCTAGTTGTGCAACACCCCAACTTTGATAATCTCACACAGCTTTTCAGCTTTAATTACAAATCTTTAACTCCTTACGAAGGCCTAAGTAAGTTAATTCCAACCAAAAATTTTTTTATTTTCTTGTTAAAGAAATATGCTTAATCAATTTTAATCCTAAGATTTATTTTTTGGTGATTCAAATTTTTGCAGATGATACGGCCATGCTGTGGGGAATTAAGTTTTACAATGATTTTCTTTCAGAAGCTGGCCCCTACGGGAATGTGCAGTCAGAGCTGTTATTCCGAAAGGACATGTCAACATTTACTTTTGAGAAGGGATGGGCTTTCCCCCGAAGGATTTATTTTAATGGTGATAACTGTGTGATGCCACCTCCAGATGCCTACCCATGGCTGCCGAATGAAAGTTCCCGGCAAATTTCATCTCTACATCGTCCAGCCATAACAATCTTGTTATCTTTGGTTTACTTATTGGCATATGCGTGATGAATTTGATCTAGAGCCAGCAGGAAAGGCACTGTCATTGAAGAAAGTTCTTGATACCCTGAAGCTTGTGTAATCCTGTTGTTGAGGTTAAATGTGCAGGTACTGCTATTTCACCCGACACAAGAGGGTTCAGCTGCACACAGCTTGTTGCTACACAAATCTGCACTTCCTCTAATTATTGTATTGAGAATTAGAAGTTTTTCCCCCTTTTTTTTAAAATTATCTGTTGTGTTGTATGTCTATTTATATAAATACAGTTGATCAAAATAATGTTTGTAGAATCTCCACAAAAAAGAAAGGCTTTTGTAATAAGGAACTTCACGAAGAAATTTACAGTTGATATATGGCCTTGTTCCCTGTTAGCATTTTATTTCAACATTTCATAGACTTATTTTCAGTTATGAATACAAAAATACACGATCATTTTTTTATCTCCTTTTTTATTGCAGACAAGTAAAAGGGCGTTGATTAACTATGGATGCTTAAGTTGCATAAGGCAGAAAGAAGTCAAAATAAGTATTTCAATATAGAAACACAAACCACAAAACTATGGGACAAATCAAAATTTAGTACATATTTATTCATGCGTAGAGGATCTCTTTCTTGTCAGTCAAAATATTTCTGCATCTGAAGGATAGCACTCACCGAATGTTCTAGTTCACAGAAGGAAGTTTTGTTGGTGTAAACATGTTCTGAAAGACACGCATACTTCAAAATCACCCTGCTCCTTCTGTCTTTGTGTATCTGAAAATCCCGTCTTCCTAATAGAATAATATTCACCAGATAGACAGTATCACAAGTAAAACTGAGGCTGCCATTGTCAAAGAGGCAATCGGATTAGTATTTGCTGAGTTTGGTAGAAATGGGTATGTGTCAGGTGGAGGCAGCATGCATTCATCGCCATTGAAGTACACTTGCCGAGGAAATGCCCATCCCTGCTTGAAGGTGAATGTGTCTTTGTTCTTCTGAAGAAGCACCTCTGACTGAACATTTCCTTGTGGCCCAGCTTCCATTAATAAGTCGTTGTAGAATTTCATGCCATAGAACATACCAGTGTCATCTGCAGGCACAAGTCAAAATTTTATAATCAATTTCTTTGTTGTGCGGTTATGCAACTAAAATTTAAGAACAGTTTAGGTTTTCCGGCACTAACTTATGGATTCGTAGGGAACTAGAGGCTTGTAGTCGAAGCTGAAGACCTGGGTGACATTGTTGAGATTGGGGTGTTGTGCAACGAGTGTCCATTGCGTGTAGTTCATTCGATAGTTGAAATTAGTGATGGCAACCTTCACACGCCAATAGTCCCTATAGTTCACTTTAACATGCCAATGTACCCGAATAGGGCACATATGGTGTGTGCATTGTAGCAATGGTGAATTGTCCTTCGTTGGGGTGTTTATTCCTTTTCTGCGAGCTTGCTTCGAGTCGCTCCTGCATAATCACAGCCAACACCAAAATTGGCTACTCTCGTATTTCAGGAATAAGTCTTCGTCACGAGTGAAAATTGAATGAGTCTTACATAATGCAATTGTGTTTTTTGTTCTGGCATCCGCAAGCACAAGATGGGCAAGGAGTGATTGTTTCATTGTAAAAACTTGAAAAGGAAACGCAACAGCTTGGGTTCTTTGAAGCCAGAAACTGGGAATAAGTGCAAGTAACATTCCATGTCACTGTGGGCAAAGACAATTAGATGATTTAAATAATTCTGTAAGTCTATATATAAGTTGATGAATATAGGTGAAAGAGAGAAAGAGAGATAAGCTTACTAAGAGCTTGAGTTTTTCTCCTACGATCGTTTGTGAGAAAAATTGTTGATGGCACAACTTTTGCAGGGCCACAAGTGTAACCTGGTCCTGGACCTAGCAGAGTGAAATTCTTGGGCAGTTTGACCGTCTTGTTTGAGGTACCGGCGAGTCCAACACTGACCTGAAAGGCCGAGACAGCACTTGAGGGATCCTGTCCCCACGATGACATGACGCCGCCCTTGCAGCAATTGGTGAACTGCTGGTTGTATGGAACTCCAGGCAGCAAGTCAACAATAATGGGGTTCCTCTTGCAACAGTGTGGTAAGTTTGCTTTGAACTTGGAACAGTCCCCTTGCTCTGTGGCTTGTGCTCCCACAATTGTCCAAATCACTTCCTTCTTAGCCCATTGCCATCCCAAAGTCCAGCCAGGAGCCCCGACATGTCGAAACATTTGGAAGTTGTTCATCGTCACTGCAGCCTGGTAAAGTTCATTCATCAATAATCAATGTAATCACAATTCATATACTACATTACACTTATTTTTCATAATATGTTTGGCATGGTTAAAATACTTATTATGGTTGCATTTATCTGTTTAATTAGAATGGCATCAAGTTTGTAAAATCTGGCGAAAGCAGGATGCATTAAGCAGATTTGATTATCAATTTAGATGATGTACTCACCACATAACCATCTGCTGTCCAAGACATCACATCCCATTTGATCGTTATGTTGCCAGTTGGATCCAATGGATCATATGCAACTAAACTCATGGAAAACAGAATCAAAAATAAATACAACAAATAAAGCTAACTGTTGTGATAATTCAAACTTTATTTTTCCTTTTATCTTGTAAGATCCTGGGCAAGGATTTACCAGCATGAGAAAACATAAGAAAGAGAATGACCAACAATGTGAACTTCAGTTCCAAGAATGTATGACATTGCCGCCTTTGGCAGAAAGCGATTTTGCAAAGTGGATCAGCAAAGTGAAAGGATTCCATGGCCTAAAGTTCACCGGAACAAAAACTCTTTGGCTAGGAACGGAAGGAGAGACGGAGTTCTTTGTACCACCTTTGTGTTAAAAAGGAAAAGAGGAGATCATATTAGAAGAGAAAATTAGCTTGAAAATGTCTCACCAACTGGTAGATAGGTAGTGTATGAGATATTTTCATCACCCCACGTTCACCTAATTTTAATTTTATTTGTCTCTGTAAGTTTCTGGATCTTGAAGCAAAGCTTTGACGTGGAATGATGGAAAAAGCTGGCGGGAGATTTTGAGAGGCTTGAACTCAACAGCCCAACTGTCATTCTATTCCATTTCACATTCATTTGAGCCTGAAGCGATGTGCCATTATTTTGGACCTGCTTTGAGAACAAGTTTCTTCTCTTTACACTTTTAGTCAATCAATGGCTGTCCAGCTCCTTGCATATGCTAAGTTTTAATCGAGTATACTGTATATCAAATCATTACTCTTCCCTAAAAGCTTATAATTTTAAGATCTCAAATATGTACAAAAGATGAGTGACCACATCCACGTTAATTAGGGACTGCTTGAGCGATGCAGATGAAATAACCAGACCCAAATTAGTAGTTGATTACTAACCAGTTTGTTGATAAACGTTGATTAAAATCTGTGATTATGGCAAGCTATTCATTATGATACATCGGGATTTCTGTCAGTTGTGGTAAAAGTTGCAACAAAAAGCAAAAAAAAAAAGCTTAGCAATATGCTCTTATCAAGTTTCCCTTAACATAACAAGGCAAAAATTAAGCAGGTGATCATTTATAATCGAAAGGGAAATTCTCTTTTCCCCAATGGTTAATGAACTCCTAAAAATTATACGATATATCATCATTAGTTACAATAGCAAGTTGGTTTGATAATGCTTTTTGGTTGGTCTAATAGTATCAGGGAGCTACTTATGTCAAAATAAATTGATGTGAATTGAGGGGTCAAAATTCGGTTTACCTTTTCCATCACTAATGACAGGAAGGTGCTGGGATCAGTGTTCTCTCGCCAAGTAATAATGATATATCAACTTCCTGTTATTTCATTTAAATCCATTCAAGAACTTCATCACAAAATCAAAAGCTCCAATTTGGAAGGGAAATTATAGTCTGATGTGGGCAAAATCAATTTGTATTTTTACCTACATAATTACACTTGCAAAATAAATAAACGGAATTATTAGATTTTTCAAGGTAATAGTGATGCAATGAGCAAGCAGGGACATTCTTCTGGGATTTGGATTGCGTGAATTGTTTGCCAATTGTTTCAGAAACATGATTTCTGACAATCTAGGAAGCTGATGTCAGGAATTATTGTCTCCGTTGTAGTCATCTGCAATGGAGATAGAAATTCTAGCTTTCAGTTTCAGGATCTAACTGAGAGATACCATTAGATCAAAGTGGCGATTTTGAAAAATTGCCTGCATATATACATAATATCCTGGAACTTTAAAATACAATTGCTAATTAAACATTCCCATTAAGTTAGCTCTTCTCCTTAGTTTAGAAACAAATGGTTTGGTAAGAAAAGTATTTCTAAAATATGATAATAAAAAATGATTTGGAAGAGCCCCTAATTGATGCAGATGGGTTATCCACTAGTTTCCTATTAAGTTTTCCAATATTAATTAAGTAATGGATATATTACATCATACTTATAGTCTATGTGAAATTTCCTTTTAAATAATTCAATCTTTTAAGAACTATATTATATTTGTTACTTAGTAAATGGATCAACAACATTAACATAAACTCTATATTAAATCGAACCGACCATTTATGTATATGTGTACGGATATGTCTAATGTACATACATTCATAAACTAACAAAGTTCTTTCCCATGAAGGATGTAGGTATTGGACTTCATTATTGGTTTTCAGTAGACACGCTTCTACAATTTTCAATGAACATCTCATTCTTGAGCTCACTCACTACTTCTAACTCAAAAGCGCATACCTGAACTTTGTGCTCGTCTTAAAAACCTGGGCATTGGTAGACATTCTTCCTTTCCTTCCCTGTTTCAATCTTGATTCAATTCATCATCACCAAAATGATAGCAATATTAAAAGCAGAAAAGCAGAGAGTGTGGAGGATGAAACTGGATTTCCGAGGCAGAATTTGGTAGGTAAGTATAGCCTTCGGAAAGAGGCACCCTGCATTCGTCACCATTAAAAGTAGACTTTCCGAGGAAAAGCCCAACCCAGCTTAAATGTAAATGTATTTTTATCCTATTCAGGAATCAACTATGACTGAACATTTCCTTCTGGTCCGTATTGCATTAGTATATCATTGTTGAATTCCATACCGTAAAACATGCCTGTGTCATCTGCATACTCAAAATGTACAATAGCTAAGATTCAGAATCCATAGCAGAAAATGTTCCATTCACGTATTATCCATCCCATTTGCTTTCCAAGATTTTCTGAAATATTCGTGCGTACTTGTGAACTATTATGGCATCAGTGGCTTGTATGCAAAGCTGAATACTTCAGTTACATTGTTGAGATTTGGATGTTGAACAAGTGTCCACTCTGTAATTAATTTGATAGTTGAAATTAGTACTGGTAATCTTTACACGCCAATACTCCTTATAGTTGAGTTTCACATGCCAATGCGCTCGGATGGGGCACATGTGTTGTCTGCAGCGTAGGAATGGTGCATTGCTTGTCCTTGGTGTGTTCATTCCCACAACACTCGTGATCTCTGAATCACCCCTGCATTACACCTTAGGCGTTAGTGTTAGCTACTATCCTTCAAGTATAGAAAGTTGTCTGCATGAACATACTCAAATGATACCTAGTCAACAGAAAGTGAAGTATAAATTGATTCATGTAGCTTCGAAGTAAATTCATGATCGGTTGAAAAGCTTACACAACACAATTTTTTTTTGTTCTGGCAGCCACGAGAGCAGGCTGGACAAGGGATGATCATGAAGTTGTAGAAAGATGACATTGAGACACAACAGGTTGGGTGCTGAGAAGCTAGTTTGAGTATGTACATGTCATATTCCATGTCACTGCAAATAGCAAATTGAAGAACTGAAGAGATTAACAAGACTGTTAACCAGGGTACATGTAAAGCCACAAAGATCATTGGTTTGATTCATATCTCATCCTATTTTTCATAGTGTTCAAGAAAATGAAAGTGAGTTGGATCATTAATTGATAAGTTGCCTAAAAGAACAGGAATTTTTTAGAAAATTAATATTGTTGCTTGACCTTGTAATAATTAAACAAAAAATTAGGATTCTACACGTGTGTTTTATCATGTTTCACTATGAAAATTGACAAGACAAAAGACAACTACTTATGACTACAACAAGAACTCCACTAACTCAATGCTTGAGCTCTATAACGCCCATTGGCTGAGATAAAAACTGAGGATGACACAGCTTTTGCTTGGCTGCATGTGTAAGACTGGACAAAGTGAAATTCTTGGGTAGTCTTACTGTTTTGTTTGATGTACCAGAGAGTCCAACACTCAGCCGAAATGAAGAAACTGCTGCTGAAGAGTCTTGTCCCCACGATGCCACAACCCTGCCTTTGCAACAATTGGCAATTTGTTGGCTGTAAGGGACTCCAGGAAGCAAGTCAACTACTGTGGGATTTCTCTTACAACAGTGAGAGATGTTTTATTTTAAACTTGGAACAGTCCCCTTGTTCCTTAGCTTGAGCTCCCACTATTGACCAAACCACCTCTTTCTTTGCCTAAGTCCATCCTAATGTCCAGCCAGGGCTCATGATGCACCAGTACACTTGGACGTCGGTCATCGTTACACTGCCTGAACATTTATCATCATAACTTTTCATCTCTAAAGAATAAAATGTACCAATTGAGCTTTAGTGAGCAAATATCAAAACACGAGTTCCGTTTCCAGTTTTTTGTTTTCTTTTCTAAAACTACGAATGCAATATACCAAGGGTCATTTCATTTAAATACCCATTCATATTTCCTGGCTAAGGGCATCCTCTAATTTGTCACTGCCTGCCAAAACAATTCTAGCTCCTACTTTGTTGTATGAAATGTAATACTCTGACTCAAAGTTCCAAGCCCAGAAATACTGCTGACAGTTCTGTTTTCTCAAATATAAATTCAATTCAGATTTTTCATAGTTTTACTCGTTTCAAGAAAGAAGTAAACCAAAAGGTATAAAATTCTGATGATACTACATAACCGTCTGAAGTCCAAGTCATAACATCCCATTTGATGGTTATGTTCCCAGTTGGATCCAAAAGGGTCGTATGCCACTTAATTACAAAGGAGAAAAGAACAAACAGGAAAATGTAAGTAAATGAGTATAAATAGAATCAATTTTTCAACATCAAATTTCATGAATTAGAAGCTCCACCAGCACGAGAAAATATCATAAAAACAACAATAGCCAACACAAAAGGACATCCATCTTTGTTGAAAACATGCTTAAAAATTCACAACTGGCAGAACCGCTTTGTTGGACTAGAGATACAAATGTAGGGGTTAGTATTTATTCACTCAAACATATTGACCCAAAAAATGAATTGTTTAGAGGAGGCTCAACTACTGGATTTGCTGGGTACATGATATCATTATACTGCTGTCATTTTCTCATCTATTTATACTTAGTTTCTCTAAATTTTATGTCATTTCAGGCCTCTAAAAGAAAATCCTACTTGAGGTATGAATATGATATTTGAAAATGTTTGACCACACAAAACCAATAGAAAATGCCATGCTGCAGAAGTCTCTTTCGTTAAGCAAATTGACAGCAAAAGGATCCTTCAACCAAGTGAGTTCACGCATTCCATTCACAAATCACAGGACTTCATTGTTGGAAGCTATTCATTAGACTCCTTCTGGGTGACAACATAAGTAATTGGTGAAAAGTGTGGACTTTGGCACAAGCAGACCTGAACTTTTAGAGCTGCAACAAATAGTCAACTCCAGTTGGGATGATCATGACTTTTTACCTGCTTCAGACACCACAGAAAACTTTTAAGTCAGCATTGATCAATTTCCCAATAATGGAATCTAAGAACAAGGAAAAAAAAATAAAAAAAAAACTTGTAAAATCACAGATTTGACATTTTCTTTCCTCATACAATTTTAGTTTTTGTTGTTTAAAGGGAAAGAACAGCTTGACAAATTGATACAAGGATTGTTGAACCTCAACTTGTTTTTCTAATGGAATACATTTTTTGCCTTGTAACTTATTACTGAGACAAATTTCCCCAACCTTATGGAAATCACACATCTTAAATTGGGTTTGGGATAGTAGTACTGTGGCTAATGAAGTCACTAGATAGATTAACTCCCAATGTCAAGTATAAGTGAAAAATTAAGTGACAAAGATTAATTCTCAAATAAAAATTGATATTTATCAAACATTTTAACAGCTGCCCTTTCAAAGTTTAACAGACATATAACAGTCTCAAATAAACTCTTAGTAGTAGAAGATAATCTAGGTGCTTTAAGCTTTACGACAGAAACTTGAAATGGTACAAAAATTCTTATATTCAGACACAAGTATGTATAACTTAAAACAGAAACAATTAAACAGTTAAAGAGAAAATGCCACCAATAAACACCAATAATGGTGACATTCAGTCCAAAGATTAGATTGCAGAGGTATATCGCACATATCTACACTAGCTCATTGTTTCAGTAAAAATTTGAGATAAAATGAGTATGTGGAACTAAGTCCCTGGTGATTTGTACATTTTCACAACAAATTTGTTAAACCAGAGATCCATCAAAGTTAATTTACTATAATGCAATAGTTGGAACAACCATGATGAGTTCTTACCAGGTCAAGTATTGAAGCATATTTTAACAATAATTTATTCAAAGTTCTATGATGTATATTTTACATAATTCAGTTTGAAGTTCTTTTAAACTGGTTTATCAAATCTTACATAAAAAACTTCCATCCTTCAAACCAATCCTATTCTTTGCATCCATAATCATGTCATCTTGAAATAGCTACAAGAGCGCAGAGAAAACTCCTTTGCTCGTTTGCCCTTTGATAGAAATATCAAAATGCTAGCAATACCTTAAGTAGAAAAGAAGCCAGTATTGAATATGCAACTTGGCTCGGGTTAGCGAAGCTAGGATGGAATGGATAAAGGGATGGATTAAAATCAGGGGGGCATCATGCATTCATCTCCATAAAAGTAAACTTTTTAAGGGAAAGCCCATCCTTTCTCCAATGTGAATGTATTCATGTCCTTTCCAAGGATCAACTCCGATTGAACATTATCATTTGGCCCATCTTCAACTAATTGGTCATTGTATATTTTATGCCATAAAACATGCTAGTTTCATCTGCATATGTAGAAAATGAATTAGATAAGGCATGCTAAATTGCAGGGGAAATAATTAGTAATACACAGTTTTTAAAAGCCTAATGTGGACGTACTAATGGATTAAATACTTCTATTTTAATCTGTCCACATCTTGGTTCCGGAGTTCTTTCTTCTGAAGTTTCAAAATACGCGGAATAAACCAAATAAGACATAATGCTTCCCCATTTTGTGTATAAATTTTATGTACCGTTCATGTCAATAATCCTTTTCTTCTTCAAAGAAAGAAGCCAAGAACCATTGCTTTTTCTAAGCACTTTCTTCAGAGTTAAAGTGCTTCTTTAGAAGCTCTTTATCTAATTCAAAGCTATTAGCTTGGATTATCATGATATTTGAATAACCCATGTAAGATAAGGTTGCGCTATTTGGTCTATCAGCTTAAGGTGGAATTTCACTTCATAGACAGGTTTATTAACCCATAAGGATTCTGAGCTCTGCAAAATCTATACAAACAAAATCTATCCTAGAGATAAGATTCACATTACGTTTTATCTCCTTGCCTAACTGAATAACAAACAACTTTTACACAAGTAAAAATCTAATCCAATACGATGCAGTCAGCAACTAGAGATATTTTTAAAATTTTGAATTAGAAAAATTTTATGAATTTTGTAAAAACTTTGTGTTTTAAAATTATTAGAATTTTGTACTTTAAAATTATTAAAATCTAATGTATTATTAGGATTTCATATTCTAGAATTAATAAATTTTATATATTAGAATTATTATAATTTCATATTCTAAAATTATTAAGATTTTATATTCTAAAATTATTAGGATTTTATGTTTTAAAATTAGTATAAATAAATTATTCTATTATTTTCCATGTAACTTTTAACATAATTAAAAAAAATTTTCTTAAATTTAAGAAGTTTATTGTTTCTTTTGTTATTTCGCTGTGTCAATTGACATTAGAACAAGGTTTATATCATTCTCTAATGGTAAAAAACTCAGTTACAGCTAGCGATAGTTCTCATAGTATTGATCAAAGAATTAAGACCTTACGACTTGAGGCATAAAATCAAGAAGGTGCGCTGATTGCTTTAAAGTAATGACTACATTGCAAAATCCAACATTTAGAACGATGTTTTGAAAAAATTGCATATCGATTTGATACTCTAAGCGTTAATGCCAACAGAAATCAGGGTGTCAAAAGATCACGTACTGAGGAAGATGTAGTCCACAGATAACTTATTGGTAGACCTATTCATGCATACAAACATAGACAATAAACTCGTATAGAAGATTCAAACGAAGAAGAAGATGGTTATTTAAAAGTGCTTATAAGGAATATTAGAAATGCATCAATTCGATGCAGCAACGATTATTTTAATAGCGTTAAGTATTTTAACGAATACCTGTTAAAGATAGATATTTCTAATTTCAATGGGAGTTTAAATATTGAAGAGTTTTTAGATTGGATTATAGAAATAGATAAATTCTTTGATTATATGAAGATTCTAGAGGAAAGTAGGGTAAAACTTGTTGCATGTAAATTAAAAGGCAGAGCTTTTGCATAGTGAGAGAGATTGCAAAACAGGAGGTATTATGAAGAAAAAACACCGGTCAGGACTTGGTATAGAATGAAGCAGCCATTACGGCAGGACTTTCTTTCTCCTAATTATAAGCAAATTTTATTTCAAAAATATTAAAAGTGCCATCAAGGGTAATGATCTATCCATGATTATATCATTGAGTTATTGAGATTAGTGAAAAAGAATGATTTAAGTAAAACAAAAGGGCAACAAGTTGTAAGGTATCTTGACGGCTTAAAATTAGTTATCCATGACAAATTTAGTACAAGTCATACGCATTTTATCATAAACACGTAATATTACGTTAAAGACAAAGTTGGCATTGCAAGAGAAGAGCATATCAAACTTTTCTTACAAAACTTATGGCAGAGATAATTATAGGATGCCTAATGACAGGCAAAAATTAACTACTTTTAAAATTCTTGCACGTAAAAATAAATACAAAAAGGAGAAAGTAGCTGGAAAGTAGGAAGTAATAGAATTTAAGGGTAAGTTTAAAGTTGAAAATTCATATACTAAACTCATATTAAGAAAGTGTTTTAAATTCAATCAACCTGGTCATGAGCCTAGTAACTATCCCCATAGAAAAACTATTAATGTTATAGAGTGAGAGAAAAAAGATAAAATTTATTGTGATCCAAATAGAAATACTGAATAATATGAAGAGAATAATGATATGGATTGTCAAGATTATATAGTAGGGAGAATGATGTTGATGCTAAAGTAAGAAGAAAAGACTTAAGGCACTAATTATTTTGAACTAAGTACACCATTACTAGCCACCTATTTGGCATTATTATTGACAGTAATAGTTGTAAAAATATTATTAGAAGAGAAGTGGTAATTACAAAAATATTATTACAAAAGAAGTGATAGAAAGCTTGAGGTTAGAAATAGAGAAACATATAAAATCATACACTATTAATTGGATCAAAGTAGCAAAAAATATTCGAATAATTGAATGATGTAAAGTACCTTTCACTATTGGCAAATATAAGAATGAGGTTTATTGTGATATAATGGATATGGATGCATATCGCTTGTTGTTTAGTAGACCATGGCAATTTGATGTAACCGCACAATATAATGGATAAGAAAATACTTATAAGTTAGAGAAAAAAGGTATAAAATTTACGTTATTACTAACGAAAGAAAGTTCCAAAACCAAAACCTTAAAAATGGAGGGGCGAACTATCTTTACACTTACACAATCAACTTATGAGATGAAAGTAGCAATTAAAGAATCAAAAGAGGTACATGTAGTCGTTGTGAAGCCAATATTGACAATAAAGGTAAAGCAACCAATGAATGAATTATCAAAAATAATTAAATCATTGTTGAAAGAGTTCAAAAAAGTAATACTTGAAAATTTACCTGAAGGGCTATCACCCATGAGAGATATTTAGCACCATATTGATTTAATTCAAAGAGTTAACTTGCCAAATTTACCTCATTATAGGATGATAGCCCTTAAAGAAAAGGTAGAAGAATTGTTGAAAAAGGGGTACATACAGGAAAGCATAAATCTATGCACAATTCCATTCTTATTAACACCAAAGAAAGATGGAAGTTGAAGAATGTGTATAGATAGTTGAGCCATTAATAAAATTACCATTGCATACAAATTCTCAATTCCGAAACTAAATGACATGTTAGATAGGCTATATGGGGTTACAGTGTTTTCAAATATTGATATTCAAAGTAAGTACCATCAAATTTGAATCAAACCTAAAGATGAGTGAAAAACGGGTTTTAAAATAAAAAATGGTTTGTATGAATGACTTATGATGCCATTCGTGTTTTTTAATACACTTAGTACATTCATGCGACTGGTGAGCCAGGTATTAAAGCCTTCTATCGAAAAATTTATTGTGGTATATTTTAATAACATTTTAATTTTATAGTTAGAAAGTTGTTATTTTTGGGTTATGTTGTTAGTATGGATGAAATATAAGTTAATGAAAATAAAGTCCAGGCTATTAGAGATTGGTCTACGCCAAGATCAATAACTGAAATAAATATTTTCATGGGCTACCAATGTTTCATCGGCAATTTATTTGAAATTTTAGCATTATTGTCACACCTCTTACCGAAGGGCTGAAGAAAAAGAAGTTTAAGTGGAATAAAAAAGTTAATGTGAATTTTGCAGTATTAAAGAAAAAGTTGTTTACCATTTATATTTTATCATTATTAGATTTTAATGTATTTTTTTAAGTAGAATGTGATGCCAGTGGAGTAGAAATTGGAGCTGTTCTTTCTCAGAAAAAATGACTAATAGTTTATTTCAGCAAAAAGTTTAATGATGCTAAGTAAAAATGGACAACTTATAAGAAAGAATTTTATTTCATTGTACGTGCATTGAAGACATAAGAGCATTACTTAATAGGATGTGGGTTTATTTTATATTTTGATTATGAAGCACTAAAGTATCTGCATAACCAAAGTAAGATTAGTAAAGACATACATGCCAAATGGTTCCAATTTTTGTAGAAATTCTCATTCAAGCTAAAACATAAGGCATGAGTGCACAATAAAACAGCGAATGCATTGAGTAGACGTGCAGAATTATTAGTCACATTGAGACAAGAGATTGTAAGATTTGAAGTTTTGAAAGAATTATACTCGACAAATAATGATTTTAATGAGACTTGGAGGAAGTGTATCAACAAATTACAGGTTAAAAATTTTTACATTTATAATGGATTTCAGTTATAGATTCCAAGATCATCCTTAAGGAAAAAAAATAATCAAAGATTTACATGAAAAACGTTTAAATGGTCATTTAGAACATAATAAAACTATAGCAGTAGTAGTAGAAAGGTATTATTGGCCATATATAAGAAGAGATGTATTCAAGTATGTACAGCGATATTATGTTTGTCAAACTACCAAGACTCATTCTCAAAACAATGGTTTGTATATGCCTTTACCTATTCCAAAAAATATTTGAGAAAATTTATCTATAAATTTTATGTAAGGATTGCCTTAAACACAAAAAGGTGTAGATTTTATTTTTATGATAGTTGATAGGTTTTTGAAGATGATACATTTTATTCCTTACAAAAAAACCTCAGATACCAGTGAAATAGCTAATATATTTTTCAAAAAAGTTGTTAGTTTGCATAGAATACCTAATAACATTACTTCAAGTCGAGATAGAAAGTTTTTAAGTCATTTTTGGCAAACATTATAAAAGCTATTTGATTCGACTCTAAAATGTAGTAATACAGCTCATCCACAAACAGATGGTCAAACCAAATTAATAAACCGAACACTAGGTAATCTAATTCACTGTATTCGTGGAGATCAGCCAAAGCAGTGGGATTTTGCATTAACATAGGCAAAATTTGCATATAACAATGCCCTGCCCAGTGCCACAGGAAAATCTCCATTTTCAATTGTGTACACAAAGTTACCACAATATGCACTTGATTTAATGAAATTATCAAAGAGTTAAGGAGTTAATGCAACTGCCGAGAACATGGCTAATCAATGGCAGGATATTCAAATAGAAGTAACGCAAAATTGAATCAAGTTAATGTTAGATACAAGAAGTCAGTGAATTGACATCGAAGAGAGCAAATATTTGAAGTGGGAGATAAGATGGTGATATTTTTACGCAAAGAAAGATTTCTTATAGGAACTAACAACAAATTACAGCTTAATAAATATGGACTTTATAAGATTATGAAGAATATTAATGATAATGCTTATTTTGTGGATTTACCAAAGTCAATAAACATTTCTAAAACGTTTAGTATAGCGGATATTTATCTATTTTATACTTTAAAGAAGTCATTATATCCAAATACTATAGTATACTCGATGACGAATTCTTCTCAAGTGGAGGGAATAACAAAGTCAATAACTAAGGATATTTTTAAAATTATTAGAATTATTATGATTTTATATTTTAGAATTATTAAGATTTTATATTTTAAAATTATTATAATTTCATATTCCAAAATTATTAGGACTCTATGTTTTAAAATTAGTATAAATAAATTATTCTATTCTTTTCACTGTAATTTTTAGTATAATTAAAATTTATTTTTTTTAAATTTGAGAAGTTCATATTTCTTTTGCTATCTTGTTGCTTCGCAATAACTTTAGCCTTATTGGCCAACAAGATAAAATATCTTTTTGAGATTTGATTTTCGTGGTTGTTAACATATCGACAACCAAAAAAAAGATCATATGTCGCAGACAAAGTGGAGTTGTTCCGGCCGTCCTAAAGACTCACTGGCGTCTTGGGTCAATGGGCCTCCAAAAATGTTAGAATGTAAGTTTGAGTTCATTGAAGAATTCGACTTCTCACATGGCCCTTTTGATTTTCTGCAAAATTTCTGCAATAAAAAGGTCTTGAGCCTTTTGCCTTATTAAGGCAGTTAATAGATCCACATACAAATTTCCAATGTCCACTTTACTAGTTAATTTAACTAGACAAGGCTTAGACTCCTATGGTAGAAGATGCTTTTTTCTTTTTTTCTATCAAATTTAGACCACTATCCAATGAAGAAATCTTGAGGAGCCACAGGCATACCAAGCAATTGATCTTCAACCTGATAATTCCATCAGAGGATCATGGAATCTCATAAAACGTAGTAAAATGTAAGATTGCATCCTCTGATGGTTTGAAGACTTGGAAATTTTCCTTCTAAATACTAAACTGCCGAAAAGATGGTTGCACTTCATCTGGAAGGACTCCTTCAGTCTTTCTGTAGTTATAAAACCATTCGTTGAACCAAATGAGAAAGACTAGATCACAATCCCTCAATCTGAATTGGAAAAACTAATTGTGCAATTGTTTTTGATTTTGACAGTGCAACAAATACTCCCAACTATTAGGGGAGCTCATTCCTCCCTTGATTGATATATGCAGGAGCTTCTCATTAATAATATTTTAGCCTAAAAATAGTCACCTTGATCGGTGGCTTAGGCTCCCTCCATTAACAAAATCACTTATTTCTTAGTCCACATCCATCCCAAGGTCCAATCAGGGCTCATAATGTGCCAATACATTTGGAAATTATTTATCATCACCACCAAAAATTATCTTGGTAAACATGCATTTCAATAAATTTTTTAGGCTGTATTCATTTTTCTTTCTTTTTCAAAAGTTTAGCTGAACATGAAAGGCGCTTAATACAAACTGACTAGGAGTTCTTGAGATAATGTTGCCAAATTATACTTCCAATCCTTTAGATTTTATCTCTGCATTCTATGCTTAAATGTATAGTGATAAATAATAATGACATTGCCTAAGCACATGCAAAATATACATGCAGACTCTCATACATCAGTGATTGCAAAATTAGATTTCATGCGAAACAAAGTCTTCAGAAAGCTAGATAGCTCAATAATCCTCGGAGTCACTAATAAATCACTCTGCTTACAAGGCCTGTCAAATCTTACTCCATTGAGATTTCCATTTGCTATACTTTTCTAAAAATCACAATAACAATGAAATATGCATGGAAAATTAACAAGAAGATGAGTTTTGGTTAGGTTGTTCAAATCCTAATATTTATGAGTGCCACACCAGAACAATCAAATAAATTAAGAAAAAGCTCACCACATATCCATCTGGGTCGAAGATATGACATCCCATTTGATGTTAATGCTCCCATATGGATCCAGTAAGCTGCCACAAATATTAAAGGAAAAACAAGGCAAGAAAACACAATAACTGAGTATTTAAATTTTTGAATTGCATGATTTGAATATTCACTAATGTTCTGACCTTTTAGCATTAGTTAAATACTGGAGTTCAGGTATTTACGAAACTGAGATCTGCTATTAGAGAATAATTGTGAATGATAACAAATGATTCACTACCAGATAAGTCAAACACTATGTAACATTATACTCTTTCTAATTCTATTACATATTCCTTTCTGGCATCTCTTTCCCCAATGGTCTCTACTTTGCAGTCTTACTCTGCTAGATTTCCCTTGTAATTTCCAAATTTCTTAAATATAATGTATGGGTTGGGAAATGTAACAAGTATTTGGGTCTAACTGGATAGGGACGGTTTGTTGTTTAATTACAATAAAACTAGATGTCATTTCATACAAAGATGATAAGTAAGCACATGTAACATTGTGATATTGGTCGTTTATCTTGTCGGTAATCATTTAATACCATTGTGCTTGTCGTCTACTGATTTACAAATCGAACGACTTGTCACTTGAAATTCAGCCGGTTATGACTTATTAAGTTTGAAAAATTAACAGTGATTATTTGCGATGATAAAATCAATCATGATCAAATCAATTGAAAAAACCAATCGATGATGATACCGACATTGATACTTACATATTGGAGAGAGAGCCGAAAGAATTATCCCAATGCTGATCCAGATCCATACCAAGTAACTAACGATCTGAGTTGAAAGCAGCGCGAAGAGAAATAGGAGAGATCTTCAGAAAGAAATGAAATGGGAGGCATGGGAAGGAATGAAAGAGCGAACCCATAATCAACATTAAAAACAACTAATTAGCTAAAAACAAACACAACTTAAAAACATTCCAAAAGAACAATAAATCAACAGCATAATGAACAATGAACAGTAATAATCAATAAAAATTTAAGACAAAAAAATTAAACTAACTTTTATAACGTTCAACGTAAATAATATTTATTGAATTCTAACATAATAATGTATTATTATTATTATTGTTATTTTAGTATCGCACTTATAAATTCTATCGTAATGTATTTATTATAATTTTTATTTGATGTTATTTAAAGATAGGGTAGTAGCAAGGAGAAAGGATTTTACTATAACACATGGCACAATCCTATAGCATATCCCACAAGTATTCGATACACCAATGCTAAGAAGGTTCGCATAATGAATCAAAAGGATGTTGGGCCCCACCCAAGCAAGCTACCAAGGTATAGGAGGAGGACTTCACGGTACCTTGCCGCAGTCAGGGGGCAGGGAAGAGGTGTGTGTATATATATATATATATATATATTCTTGACAACTAACCTGTAGGCACTAGTGTTCTCCCTAACGCGTAAACTTGATGCAATTTCGGTGGAAATGATGCTCACATCACATGCACCACCTATTAAATTCTTAGCTGGTGTGGAGATCATTCTCAAGAGAAGGATATTCAAATTTTCAACGTCAAAAGGCTCAAAATTTTAACTTTTAAGACATCAATTAGAAGCTTCTTCTTGTCCTCTGAAAATCCAATAATCATTTTAATAATTTGCCATCAAGACAATAAACAAACTGTTTTCCTCTCTCTCTCTCTCTCTCTCTCTTTTTAATTTTATTTCTTATTTAGTTTTTTTGAATTCATATTTTCCTGTTTGTTATGCCGCTGCTGACTGCAGGGGCATAACAAACAGACAACTTGTCGGTGACCGTACTTTCCGGTTAAAAACATCATTGCAGGAACAGCTGGACCTGGACCCAAATTGTGCTATTCAAGACAAGGCAGATGCCAATGATCCAATTCTCATGCTGAACATGGTCACATGAAAACGTTTGTTCAACACGTACCTCGGGAGAAGAGAAAGCTCTTGTACATTTAGTTACCACATTATTACTGGGTAGACAAGGCGGTCATCCACTAGAAAATCAAATTTTGAATTAAGCCATCGGTGGAATGCACGTGTATCGAAGCTAGCTCATGTTCGTGTCGGCTGCTCTACTTCCGGTTACAATCAATAAGTCCCCCTTTGACATGACGATACTAAAAACATTCTTTTGAACATAAAATGAAACTAATCGAAAGGAAAGGAAGTCTCAATTGACACCCAATTTCAAAAAAATAATAACCGTGCACATGCATTATTGATTGGCATAGAAAGTAGAAACCTAATTTGAAAATATCAATATTAAAAATAATAACAATAATAATAAATCAGCATTAAGGACTAATCTACAAACAAATTCTTGTAGATACCTCAATTAAAATATTCAATATTAAAAAAAAATTATAATAATAAACATGTATTATTGATGTTTGAACTTATATTGTTATACTAATAATATCAAATATTTTAAATTTGTATTATAAAAATTTCTCCTTAATTATATTTCATTCATCATATAAGTGGTAGAAATAAAATTTTATCTTCAATTATTAGACATCTATCAAATAAGTGGTCAAATAAAATTATAAATAATTTTGATAATTATAAATATCACATATTCGATAATTTTATATTTATAAAAATTTTAAATATAATTTTAAAATGTCAAACTTTATTCTTTTTATATACAAAGAATAACTTGCATTTTTAATAAAAGTTTACTCATCTTTTATGTACTTATTTTGTAGTTATTTCTAAATCATGGAAGCTAATATTAGTTTATGTCCTTTAATGTTGGCAAAAGGTGTTTGTTTTTTTAATACATTTTGAGAGGTTGACTTTCCAATGGTGTGATGCCACGTGTATATACAAGAGATGTGGGTTCCTTGAAAAGTTTATTTTTATTCCCCTTTTGTAAATTTCTCAAATTGGTATTTTTGATTCATATAAAACAAATTTGGTAATAACAAATATTTACCATCATTAACATTTTTAATGCAATTATGAGTACATGTAATTTAATTTATTAACTAAATAATTAATTAATATGTTTAATTCAAGATTATAAAGTAATTAAT
Organism: Khaya senegalensis; assembly: GCA_032402905.1. Classification (NCBI taxonomy): domain Eukaryota; kingdom Viridiplantae; phylum Streptophyta; class Magnoliopsida; order Sapindales; family Meliaceae; genus Khaya; species Khaya senegalensis. Next base: position 2,981,450 of record CP135557.1, on the reverse strand, counting down.
TTAAAAATTTAAGCACTTTGAAGTTGGCACTTTTAATTTGAATAATATGTAATTAGTTAATATCTATAACTATTTTCCTTTAAAGAAAAAAAAAATAGAGACATAGAATAAGCAAAGACACGTGGCAAAATTACACTCAACAAAACGTGACACCTATCATCTTCATTAATTTTCTTTTATCAAGGGATGAGATTAAATTTTTTTTTAAAAATTTTTTTAATAAAGTTTTATTTATAAAAAAATTTAAAAAATAAGAAAAATTACATTAAAATAAAATTTTATTTAATTATTATTATTATATTTGTGTGCTACCAGATGTATACTTATATATTACTAAAATGTATAACCATGTGTCTGGAAATTTTTAAAAATAAAAAATATAAGAAAACAACCAGCAGATTCTTGTTCACTCTTGCCGCCGTAGCCTTGCCTGTTTCCTGCCAAAAGCATCTCGCACGTGCTAATCACGTTCTCTCACGCGTTGCATTACATTTCAACTATAAAACTCCCAAACACTACTTCCTCTTCTTCCTCAAGTCCACTCTCGTCTTTCTTTCTGTTCGAACGAATCTCTCTGGGTTCTCTCTCTGGAGAAAGTCTCTCAACAATGGCAACACCTGCTGTTCCGCTTTTGAAAGACGAGCTTGACATCGTGATCCCCACGATTCGAAACTTGGACTTCTTGGAAATGTGGAGGCCCTTCTTTCAGCCTTATCATTTGATCATCGTTCAAGATGGTGATCCGTCTAAGGTCATCAAGGTTCCTGAAGGATTTGACTATGAGCTCTATAATCGGAATGACATCAACAGGATTCTTGGTCCTAAGGCGTCTTGCATATCCTTCAAGGACTCTGCTTGTAGGTGTTTTGGCTACATGGTCTCCAAGAAGAAGTATATTTACACCATTGACGATGATTGCTTTGTAAGTCGTCCTTCTTTTTTACTTATTTATTTATTTATTTTTTTCTGTTTAGTTGTTGGGTTCTTGGATGTGGATCTTTTATTCTAGTTAATGAACTTTGGATCTTCACCTGGATTAGGTTGAGTGTGGTTAGTTTTGTTTTGTGCGATTTCGGTTGAAATTGAAGTTTATTTTTGTTTATTTTGTTGAATTTGAGAACTATTTTCGGATCTTGGTTTCAGGTTTAGGGGTCTGAAGTTTGGATCTAGGGTTAATGTAGATTTCGGTTAAAGTTTTACGTTCTGCCCTGAAAGTTTATGAATTTTTTTGGTTTGATTCGTGGTTTCTGGGATATAGGTTTTTAATCGTAGGGGAGAAAGTTTGAATCTTGATGTATTGCTGGTTTTGGTAATGTTTCTTGGGGGGAATTTGAATTTTGCGGATTGCTTTCTTGCTGTTTGTAGTGTGAAAAAAGTAGACAAGAAAAAAAAAAAAATTGATTTGACGTGCTTGGTGAGACAATTATATGTTTATATTGTTATATAGATTTGGAATTGTTTTATGGTTTAATTTTAGCTTAATTCCGGATTAAAATTCATCTACCATTATGCAATATTTCTGTATCATGCTCTGGACCTTGTTGCCTTGCACTCTGCAATTTTTTTTTGGCGATTTATTTTGTAGGTTATAGAGTTTTCTGAGTTGCACTGGGGGAAAATAGTATCTTATCTTTGTTTTATGGAATTTTCAATTGAGCCATTGTTTTTGAAATCTAGTTTTGTTTGATTATTGATCTGATTTTTGGTTTTAGCGTGAAAATAAATATATATTTTTTTTTGGGTCTGAATTGGGAATTGGAAGCTTTTGGTGTCTTGTATACTCTTTAAGCATGTAGATAGCTGTTTCATTTAGTGTACTGTGATCCACATGCTTTGGATATTTAGCCTTTAGCTGCATCATTTGTGAACTATTTCGATGTTCACATGTTAAGTTGAATCCGCAGCATGATCTAAACCATGCATGAGCGGAGGTCTAGTAGTTTGGTCACTTTCAAACTTCATTGATTCCTATTCAATGTCAAAGTTCATATAGCAATTTTAATTAGCTTCCTTCTTGCTCAAATGTTTGAATCCTCTTTGATGCATTATGAAAGAGCTACTTGTACTTACCTTGCTATAAAAGATTGCATAAAGGTTTTGCATGAGCTTCATTGTTTTACCATGACTGCATGGCATGCTTTTGGGAGTGGGTCATTGTAAATGGATCTGGATCTTGAATCCTTAATTGATGTAGGTTGCTAAAAACCCATCTGGCAAAGAAATTAATGCACTGGAGCAGCACATAAAGAATCTTCTGACTCCATCCACCCCATTTTTCTTCAATACTCTGTATGACCCATACCGAGATGGTGCAGACTTTGTCCGTGGTTATCCGTTCAGTCTTCGTGAGGGTGTCCCCACTGCTGTTTCTCATGGCCTCTGGCTCAACATCCCAGATTATGATGCTCCCACTCAGCTTGTCAAGCCTCTTGAGAGGAACGAGAGGTAGAAAGATCTTTAATGCTCAAGGAATCTATTTATGCTAATAGATATTCTAATCCTGTTCTTTTATCTGTCAGGTATGTGGATGCAGTTATGACAATACCCAAGGGAACCCTCTTCCCCATGTGTGGTATGAATCTGGCATTCAACCGTGAATTGATTGGCCCTGCAATGTACTTTGGACTCATGGGTGATGGTCAGCCAATTGGACGCTATGATGATATGTGGGCTGGCTGGTGCACCAAGGTATCCCTCACATTAATCGTTGCTACTCTTTGTGCTGATCTTTAGAGAATGTATCTGCGTCTATGGCTGTAGTAGCTAGATTGATATGTGGCTAGCTGGTCAAAATGTAGTGTGATTAACAGCCCATTTCATTGATGTGTAGGTTATTTGTGATCACTTGGGATTGGGAGTGAAGACAGGATTGCCTTACATATGGCACAGCAAAGCTAGCAACCCATTTGTCAATCTTAAGAAGGAATACAAAGGAATCTACTGGCAAGAAGAGCTGATCCCATTTTTCCAATCTACCACACTTCCAAAGGACTGCACCACCGTGCAGAAGTGCTACGTTGACTTGGCCAAGCAAGTGAAAGCAAAACTTGGAAAGGTTGATGAATACTTTATCAAGTTGGCTGATGCCATGGTCACATGGATCGAAGCATGGGACGAGCTGAACCCATCTGGGGAAAAATCAGCTGAGTTGGCTAATGGTGCTTCAAAATAGAAAATTTGACTTGATTTATGGTCATCATCGACTCTTTTGATAGTCATGGACTCACGTCATCAGCTGTTGGTCCAAGCTTCTGTTGTGAGGCTTGGAATATTTATTTTGCAGATCAGAGGAGTATAATTTTATTTATTAGAGTACTTTTGAGTTTAGAACAATAAGTAATTGACTTCATGTATTGAATAGGTTGAGTGCTAAGTATTTATTTGATTAATGATTGAGATTATGGTTTTTGGAAGTCTTGATTTAGTGTGATGTTGGATTTCTTAAATATTTTGGTTATTTAAATATTTTGGTCATTTAAATATTTTGGTCATTGAATTTTTAACTGAAAAGGCTGGCCAGAAACCTAACCTAATTGTTACTTGATGAGTCAAAATCAATAGATGAACTTGATGATGAGAAAGAATTCGAAAATGCCAAAGAAGCAACACTTAAGACAACAAAATTTGTAGGTCTTCCTTCCTCGTTTAAGATCTGTGGTTCATGCTCGAATTATATTATACTTGGAACAACAGTTTCTGGTTTCAACAGTTATTTGTAGCTGTCCATCTGGATTTTATTTTGAGGAAAAATAAAATAAAAACATTCATAAACTTATGGCACGGGGGTGAACTGGAATGGAACACAACACAATTTTCAAGATGCAAAGTGCAGGCCATTCTTATTCCAATTGAATTGATCACATTTTTAAAAGCTGGGAAAATAAAACAGAGAACGCCGTTGCCGGGGATCGAACCCGGGTCACCCGCGTGACAGGCGGGTATACTCACCACTATACTACAACGACTTGGTCGGTAAACGTCCCAAATACAACTTATTTATATACATTTTAAAAAAAATTTATATACTATTCAAATTTACGCACTTTAGTTTTAAAATTATACTTATAAAATAAAATAAACATATTAAAAATAAATATTTTTAAATATTATAATTATTATACCTTTTTAAAGTACAATAAAAGTACGTCAGTATAAAAGTTCTAAACTAAGTCTTACTTAGTATTTAAAAATAAAAAAGTAAGAATTAAAGTGAGCAATAATGTCATTAAATAAATATTTGCCGTGAATTCAACAATCAATGAATGAAATTTCATTTTTAAGCTTTCTGAAATCACTTTTTATGTCTTCAAATGTATTTGTTAAAAAAAATATATAAAAAAAAAATTCTCACCACATTCTGTACTCATAACTCACTCTTCTAGTCTTGCTTCAATTGAGGGTGCAATGCAAACTCAACTTTATGCAAAGCTTAAAAGGAGTTAAAAAGTTTGGTTACCCTCATAACATCCTACTTAATTTATTCTACAATGTTTTAAACCAAAATGATTATCCATGCAAACTCAACAACTTAAGGTTAGAAAGAAAAGACCATCATTGCATCCAATCAAACACAAAAATTATTCTTCTAACTTTTTGAGATGTAAAATTGTTAATTAAATTTTTATATATATATATATTTAATTTGACCAATTTATCATTTTTTAATATATAGAACAGTTAAAAAGCAATTAATCTTTGTTGTTAATTTATTCATCTTAAGTCAGATTTTATTAACTTTAATTTTGAAAATTTTGATTCTTGCAAAAGTAATGATTACTGAAATATTAAAAATATTATGTAAGCAACATTTGCATTGGAAAATGATTAAATAAAATACATTAAGCGGAATATTTATTTTACTATGTAAAACTTCTTTTATTTTTACCTTCAAATACAAATCTAAACCATTAATATTAGAAAACATATCATGTTTTCAAGATGTTTTCAAGATTAATACTATAATTTTTCAAACTATTATCATTCAATAATTTTAGGATTTTTGAAAATAAATAAAAACTCAAAAAATATTTTCAAATAATTGAAATTCACATGTTTAACTTCACTTTTTATTTTAGTTTTTCACTAATTTATACTAATTGAATTAAAGCATACTCTTATTTGTGAAGTTGAAATCTTATTGCTTTGACACTTTCTATTTCAACATGTTTATGACAATGATTTAATAGTTAAGTATGATATATTATCTTGTAAAATTTTTCATCACTTAGATGAAGAAGCAAAAAGCAAATAAACATGTTCTACAACTCCTAAAAAAAAAAAAA